>JARJLF010001969.1:0-54390 GCA_029378395.1 Mycena leptocephala | reverse complement strand
CCGTAGCACCTCGTAGCAGTCCAACTCTGTTAGTTAAATGTGAAGTAAGTACTTGCCTGAAGTCAACAGTAAGAAACTGAGGACTCAGGTCTACACTAGCCTACTTATATATGTACAGAGACAATAAGGATGGCTAGAACAATAAGAACAATAGAACAATAGAGCTACTGTAACAATAAGATGTGTATCAACACAATAAGAACAATAAGATCTGTATCACATAATAAGATCAGAATCAAGACAATAAGATCTGTATCTGTATCAGGGAACATGGATTGCACTCAGAGTGTGAGAATGGATAAGTCCGAACACAGACTCCAACACTCCCCAGGACGAGACCAGTCTCACCTATCTCCCCTGCAATCCAATCTTGGAACGTAACAGATCCACAGTTGGACGGGGAAGTGCTTTGGTCAGAATGTCTGCAAGCTGGTCCTGTAGGTACATATTCAATATGAATAGAACCCTTTTGCAGTCTGTGATTGGACTGTGCCATTCTCGCACTTTGATCTATGATGATTCCTTGATTACATCACTCCATCATGCTTGTATCGATCCCACGCATTCCTGATATCCATCTTATTGTGTTGATACAGATCTGACAAGGATCTTATTGTCTCTATTGTCTCTATTCTTATTGTTCTATTGTTCTTATTGTTCTCATTGTTGCTACTGTCTCTATTGTTCCAGTAGTATATATGTAGGCTAATTTAGACCTGGGTCCTCAGTTTCTCACTGTTGACTCCAGGTGTGTTGTTAGTCCTTGCATCCCAATACACGAGTTTCTCACTGTTGACTCCAGACCTCTGTGCTGCCTGTTCTAACAGGTTATGGGCCCCGGCCTTTGAGCAGTCTAAACTTCGAGATCTCATCCCTCTGCATTCTGCTTCGCACTTTGCATCCTCTAAGTCCTTATAGTGTGTGTGACCTTTGTAAATAGGAACACCAACTGTTGGGACAAATCCTCTTTGAGAGGTAGTCTTTATTACACCAGAAAACAAACGGTAGTCAATCCTGTTGATTCTGGGTTTAGGGCCAAAGTGCCTTACAACTGGGTGTTCATTAGTACTAGTCAGGCTTTACCTATCTACCTACATCAAGGGCACTTTCATACATACATCTTCTTCTCCACACACACTCCTGAGGGCACCACTTGTTGGTTCTAGCTTTGTGCATTATGCCTCTCAGATCAGCTACTCTATCCTCTCCTTCCCTTGCTCCTGCTGCAGCACCTGCACGCTTTTGTGATTTCTGCCAGAGGCCAAATCATCTCCTTCTCCAATGCTTCCAGTTCTTGAAGCTTATTGGAAAGAAGAAACCTCGCAGAAAGGGTGCAGCAGCTCCGTCCCATTTTGCCTCTCATGCAGATATCATTCCCCATTCATCTTCGCTCATTGCAGAGGAAAGATGGAACTCAGATTCTGGGCCACATCGCACATGACTTCTCGTTGTGAGCGTTTGTTGAATGCTCGTCCATACAGAGTTCCTATCACCGTTGCAAATGGAGTCATAGTTTACTCCGAGCTAAGGGGAGAGATTCTGCTGAGACCGCTTATTGATGGACGCTGTGGCCGAGAAATCATTCTCACAAATGTCCTATATGTTCCTGGGCTTGCCCACAATCTCATCTCCCTCTGAGCTTTGTTAGGCTTTGTTTCACTGCCGAAAATATTATGCATGGGATGTGCAAACATGGGAAGCTGTGTTTCTGACGCATCATTCCAACATCACTAGAACTCCACTTCCTTTTCTCACACTGACAAGTCCAGCACGTAGCAGAGGCAATGCCGAGAAAGCTCCCTCACCTCCCAGCACCGTCCACCCTAGGTAGTCCTTCATTGGAGTAGCTGGTTACCAATACTCATGTAAAATGTAGTCGCTCTTTTTATCATTCGAAGGCGGGTCGAACTGCATGCTGATTTACTTAGTCACAAGCACAAGCTGGACTACAACACCAACTCACAGGGTTGACTTTCTCAAACGCGAACACCACTGTCGATATGTATCCTTCAAGAGTGGCATCATTCTGTTCATGTTGGAGTAGCAAGCACGGTGGACACTTTTCAAGGCAAACAATTGAGAAATGAATGAGCTCGAAGCCATTCTTTTTTGCCCATTTTGCACAGCAATCACCTTAGAAATTGTCCTTGTTTGTTGTATTGATCTGCTGTCAAGTTCCCAACAACGCGCACAAGCTGGCTGACGCCCTTCGGGTGAATGGCGCCCCAAATGTTCACCTTGATGTTCTTCCGCCCATGCGGCTCCCACATCTCCACATTCCGAGGAGCCAAGACATCCTGACCTCTCCTGCGGCGGCAATAACGCCGGCCCTCAGAACTGGCAAAACAACCTTTGACTCATCTGAGTTGATGAGGACGCCTTTAAGAAAGACGTCCTCCAAAATCCAGCTTTCGGGGTGCTTATACATCTGGCGATGTTGTTCGATGTGGCGTTCCGTAGGAGCTGGCTTTACTGTACAATTTCGATCAATTCGGCACGGGTTGTGACCCGTGACCGAAAATACCGATTCGGCACTCTGGCAAACGGCGAATTTTGGCGTGACGCCTCCAAAAATTCAGCATTCGAGACGGAAAAATTTGTAAAATCTGCCTTTTTGCACCTCCGAGGGGGTCTGGCCCAAATGTCATGCATTTTACATCCGGCACTGGGCGCCGTGACCCGTGACGGAGACCAAATTTCGTCGCGTCACAGGGGGTGCGTAATGCGTGACGCCGAATTGATCGAAATTGTGCAGTATGCGCTGTGTAAACCCCTTCAGGCCAGCTGACAGGGCGTGACGAACCTGAGGTCGATGTGAAATTTATCAAAAAGGTCAACAAGAGAAAAGCTTACCATCGTGCACTATCGCGCACCGTCCTTGCTGGGACATCGGGAAGCATTTCCCGTCGGCATCTTCTTCATCATGCAATTCGCCCTGATCAATCTTCTCAATCACTGCTTCGAGTTCTTCCCCGTGATCTTCTTTTTGCGACCAGCACGGCCTTTCCTGCCATTCCAGTAGCAGTTCCCACCGTGCTTTTTACCCCTTTGTAGTTTCTAGAGAGGGTGGTTGGGTGCAACAATGTGTGTTTGAATGGGGAGTGTTTGGCAATGTCATCAAATGAGAGTTCGGATTCTTCATGAAGTACAACGAGTTTTGTGCGCTTAGTCGGCGTGCAGAGGGTGGTGGCACGTTTGTGGTGGGGAGTAGTGGGTAAAATAGAGAAAACTGAGGCACTCATCGTCGTAGAGAATGCGCTGTGGGGTCGAGCGAAGATAAATTTATGCGCCTAGAAAGGAAATGCATAAGCATGATTGCGCTGTCTTCTTTGTGAGCACCCCGCGTCACAGCGGACCTCTAGTATCCCATGAGGAGATATAGGCACTGCAATCTGTAGCCCAGACTGAATATTTTTCGGCTTCTGTGGCAATTTTTGGAGCGAATGCAGGAGTTGTGGTCAAAAAAGATGGAAAGAACTCCAGCAAGCTTGTGGGAACTTATAACTCCTCCATCTATGCAGTTGAGGCCCATTTTCACCGGATACACCCAATGAGCCTCGAAAAACGCAAAGCGGGAGCGTGGGAACATCACGTGCTGATCACGAGAATCCGGGCTATGCCAAAGGTGGTGCCAAGAGGTGGACACCGGAAGATGCCAGTAGATCAACCTCCCAAGTCGCCGGAATTTGAAAGACCCCTCCCCCCGCCAGAGGTCGGTCCACCGGTAAATGGACCGTGATTCCTTGCTTAGAAATCGCCCGATATAGGCCGCAAAGGTTTTCCACTTGCTTTCCACTCATACTACTCGGCTCTCCTCGATACAACTCGATACATTACAACGGGACAATATAGATTAAGTACAAGCAATACAGCTACAAAATATAAGAGACCTGTCATGGAGGTAACAACTCGCCTCCATTCCCCTTCTGCTTCTTCTTCGGACGTGAACTCGGCCCTGCAACTGGCGCGACGGTAGTGCAGGGACTTGATCCTGCAACTGGGACGGTGGCGATCCGAGTCGTACGAACTGGAGCTCTTTGCAGAACTTAGGGCTCAGCCGGTTTTTTTCATTTTTTTTCGCAATTTTCATTCAAGTCAAGCGAGATTCCAAGGATGGTTCAGGAATCCCATGTGGTGTTCTTTATTCTATCAACAAACGGTTCACTTATACTCATCACGCAGAATCAAAGTCTTGAGTGCGCTTACGCAGGTCCATGGTCGGAGTTTACTCTTTTTGGACTACATTGATAATTTACTGATGTTGCGATTATCCCAAATTTTCTTTTCCGCTCGAATAAAGTAACGTGTTCAATTGATGAGTATCCAACCTGAATAAATCTGCATGTACCTCAGATAACGGACGGTGGTTTACGAGAGGAAAATTTGGAGTCTGAGTGGATGCTGGTCAGAACAAAAGATGGCCAAGTTTACCACGCAAACAAAGGCAAGCCCTCAAAGATGGACGAGTTCGCGATAATCTGATCATTTCATTTATATTTTTTTTCCTCCATAACCTCTGGCTCCAATTACTTGATATGTTGTCCATACAGCCTTTATTGATTTATCGAGGATTTTCGGTCACTTTTGGGCCAAGGGGCGGGAAACGTCGGGTGCACTGATGCGCGGCGGCGGGATGCGCCAACCCGACTCCTCCGATTTCTCTCCAATTTATGCTGGATTTGGATTGGAAGCAGACGGTCAACAAGGATAGCACCGCCGACCACATCAAGCAAGATAATATATTCACCTTGTGAACGGTGGATTACAAACATTCTGATGTCACTCAAGTTAGTGTGGCGAGATTGAATCGGGTATTTTAGTTTCCATCAAGCCCGGCTGATCCGAATCCATGTTGAAAGCACTCCACATCAAATTTATGGCAGTCCTGAGACCCATTAAACATGAATCTTGGTATCGTAACAGTGGCTGTTGCGGAAAAAGGCAACAGTGATTTATGTTTTCGACCATTTCAGCAGTTTGAAGATGAACAGCCGGGCCCAAACAGCGTTTCCCACATACCGTACAATTACGATCAAATCGACAGGGGGTGTGATGCGTGACCGTTTTGACCTATTCGACAGTTCGACAGGGACCTCAACGGAGCGTGACAGGCACAAAAATTCAACATCCAGCAGAGTGATGCTACTGCATTAACCACGAGTCCTAGTATATGCGAGAAATATTTGAACCCATTTCACAATACATTGCATATTTTTTATTTTTATTTTCTCCCGCCTTGATTTCGGTGAAAAAAGGGTTCTGATGGCAGCTAGGCTCAAAAATGAGAGAAATTAGTTGAAATATTGTGTTTTGAAGACACTCTGTGACATACAAATTTATTTGTGAGTTTTTGGCGATTTTAGAGGTATTTCGTGACCATTTGACCAATTGACAAACGGCCGGGTGACGCGTGACCTCGACCAAAATTCGACATTGACAGAGGGTGCGTGACGCGTGACTGTCGATTTGATCGTAATTGTACGATATTACATAACGTCGCCGACCGTCATCATTCTTCGCCAATTTTTCTCGGCATGTCACAATATTTTTGGGCTCATCTGCCAGACTGTGACTGTGCGCACTCAAAAAAAGTAACGCAACGGCCCTCACCGTGACCGTGACCGTTGCTTCAATACAGGTACTTACAGTAGCCTTTGCATTGATGCACGGCTACCCCGGGTAAGCGTCCCGAGCTCGAATTTGAGAGCTTGCAGAGGAAGTACTACGTCTTGTGACAGCGGAGTGATGTGATGGTGACTTGGTTTTCCTCTTCACGACCATTTATCTCCGCTGCCTGAAACCACCACATCAATTCCCGCATAAAGTATTTGCTACCAGCAATACACACCTCTGAGTGCAGGGAGCGAGAAAATGCTGTCATCCACACTGTTTTGCTATTTGAGTAGTCACCCATCGCCTCCATTTACCAGCCCATTCTCACCGCTGGATGCCATATACTTACTCTGGCTACTCCTGGAGGGAATACCTCTACCTGTGCAGATTGTTTCCAGAGACAGGCCGTTTGGAGGGTGTTTCGGCGCAACGTCATCCAGACAGCAATGCATGCATCCATCGTACACAGGAAGGAAACTCTATTAACCCAGAGATCACCTGCTTGTTTTTCACCCGGGGTTCAGAATCTGGCATGTGTGGATGAAAAACAAGCAGGTGAATTCCGGGACATGTGCATATAATTGGCCCAGGGTCAACATGAGATCAACTTTGGGTTATTTCTTTGGCAGAAATGTCCTTGCGCATTTTACGCAATTAGACATAGCCCATTCTCTTTCCAGATAACCATAACATATCTGAACGTCTGGCTGTGTAGTATTGCACACAATGCAATGCATTACATTTTCAACCTCGTGACTCTATTGCCCGCACTGCAATCTATTATATTTTCAACCTCGTGACTCTATTGCCTGCACTGCAATCCATTACATTTTCAACCATGAAGGTAAGTGGCCGGCAAGCGGCGGGCACAAACAGAAAGTGAATTTTGGATGTGAGTTCTTTTTAGTTGTTAAATTGGTTATTCTGTTGAATCACATAGTACTGTACTATGGGTGCGCGAGTCAATAAGATACCGGGCCGCCCAGAGGGCCGAAATTTTTTTCTACCTATATGTTAGTAGGGAGGCAAAAGAGGCTCCAGACCACCTTTCTAGGCCTCTAGGAGGCTCCAAAGGCTTAAGTTCACCGTCAGGAGCTCAAACAGTCTCTTTTGCTGAGCTGAACAGTGATCAAGTTAGTTTTCTAGACCAAAAATGGGCCATATGAGATTGAAAATAAGTCAAATGCAATAGGGTAGCACCCACAGATCATTTGAACAATGCTGGAATGATGCCCTGGACGATGCCCTGGACGATGTGCAACCACCTCGTGAATTTTGTGGTTGGTGGCAGTGAGAACGCACATGACCGGAAAGAACGGACCGCCGGTAGGGGTGGGAAACTCCTTCCCTTTATGGAAGGAGGGGGGAGGGGGGGGGGTACCGGGAGGGTCGAAATTTTTTTATCGACCCTATGTCTTTTTTCGAATCCCGATTCCCCCTTGGTCGCCGCAGCAAGTTGCTTCAGGACGCTAGTTTAGCAGGAGAAAGATGTAGCCGTTTTGGTGGGGCAGGGACCGAAGTGGTAGAGTTGTGTTCAAGGGGCCGTTTCCGAGACGATCCTGCATAGTCCATTGGTACAGAAAACATACAGGTGACAGCAGGCGAGAGGCTGTACACAGGTGGCAGTGTATTGATGCCTCGTCACATGCTAATTTCACGCCATCTTCGGTACTCTAGAGCACAATCAGAACTAAAGTTCTGTTTGTGAACGTGACTTTATTGCCTGCACTGCAATCCATTACATTTTCAAGTGCATGATTCTATTGCCCACTGCAATTCATTACATTTTCAAGTGCATGACTCTATTGTATGGGGGTAATACTGTAACATTATTATCCTGGTTTTGACCAAAAAAACACGGCTTTCAGCACCATGAAGATACACAACCTCAAAAATATGCACCACTGTATCCATGATCCAAAAAATGCACAGGCGAAGAATGTCAAAAAGATTCACTGCCTGAGACGGAACCCGCGAACAACACAACCCTCACCGATCGTGTTTTTTTTTTACACAGCTTCCCATTCTCCAAAATTACACACGTTATCCACAATTGCCAAAAGATACACTGCTTCTGTTAGTCACCGGGTTTAACACTGGATAAGAATCAGTTGTCCCCTTTCGGAACGTGCCGAGTTGTAGCATACAAGGTACATCGTCCTATAGAATGCACTGTGCTACGCCATTACCGCTTTCCCGTCGACGAGCTCACCACTTTTAAAGCTGTAGATCTTCGGGAAACCAACAACAGTGAATAGTCAGTAAGCAGGTCAGTATGGTGTGCTATCGGTGCGTTGGCGAATAATTGAAACATTTGGTGTTCGAACTTCGCGATTTGACACAGTGTCACAGCGGAATATTAGGGCTCGCAACACTGACGTTGCATTACCCAGAGAGACGGTTTGTACATGCGGTTCCTTCAGCTTGATGGTATTCATGAATGTTTGACGCAGATCCCCCATCCCAAAGTTAGCTGTGCAGCAGAACAATGCATGTTCCACACTTTCCAACTTGCCAAATCTACATAGGGGCCGTTTCCGCGAGATGTCAACGCGGTGGTATCGGCTCTTTTAGCGCATGCGCGACGGAGAGAGCTTGGTATGACCGTTGAAAATGTACTGCATTGCATGGCCGTGACTCAATAGGAGGATCAGGTCCGAAGCTTCTACCCGTGAGGACTAGGGAGGAGGTCCGAGAGGAGAAGATATTTTATAGAGATCTGCATAAACTTCCGTCTTGACATTGTGCTTTGGTGCCATCCCTGGTTGTTTAAATATGCCCCAATCCGCACATTGTGTTTCAATGGAAATGGTGGGACTTTGAGGACGGGAGGAAAAGGAATGAAGTTGACTGGGCAATCAACGAAATCACTCATAGCTCCCGCAAACTCAAGATCCTTATGATAGAGTACACAGTCTATGGACACTTCGTTACTAGTAGCACGTCGGTAAATAAAAATATAAGGGAAAAAAAATGCTCCACATATTACTAGACACCTAAGTTTAACTTCCGTGCGAGCTTGTACAGAGCTGACAATTTTATACGAGTGAGATACGCAACAACAAAATATATATATACTACGAGAATCTGAATGGAACAATTTTAGGGGCGTCCAATTTTGTATTGCGCGTGTCGTTGAGAACTTGAGAGATAATGGCTGCCACTGCGCGGAAGTGAGCAGTCTCGGCCACATTGCGGTCAACGTGATAGATCTGGGAGGATCAGAGTAAGAGGCTGTAGCCGGAAAATGGAACAAAATGCGACTCACCAATGGAAGCATATGATACTGTCGGACTCGAGTGACTCCTGGAGCGAGGAGAGCATCCATTGTGAGTCTCCGACTAACGTCCGGGTGGGGAAAGCGTTCAATGATATCGCGCAGAAGATCTTGCAGTATCTGGTACATCTAATCAGAGTGGGAATACACGTCTTGAGTAGTGTTGGCAATATCCTCGGCGGTCGCATCAGCGGCGAAGGACACGTTCTGGACATAACCTTCCTCGTCCAGGCTGATCAGTCTAAAAACAGTGAGTATGATAACAAATTGCGCACAGGACACGAACTGTTGGGGAGTAGGGACTTTGCGCTTGCGCGCGCTACCGCCTTAGTATGGGGCATGAGGACAAGTGTAAATGGAAATTCCTTGGCAGCCGTCTTCGGTTTCACATTGCGATCCATAGATGCGCTAGTGGAACCCTTATTCTTGCGCTTCTTGGAGCCAGCGGCAGAGGATTCAAGTCAGCATCCTTTTGGGCCTAGAAAACGGTGAGCCTACATGGGACACACCTTCAACACAGGATTGAATGGGGCGGTATTCGAGCGGCCGAATGCCGCATTTTGCTCCTTTTGACGGGTCCCGAAGTAATGAGAGGAGCCAGCGAATTCCGGTTCAAACTGTCTCTTCAGATTATTTGGCAGCCCTGGTGCTTTTAAAAACATGCTCAGGGCTTTCCATGTCAATCCAAACAAATGCAGGCTGTCACCAAACAATATGCCGAGATTTTACACCAAAAACAGTGTTTTGGCCACTGTGCAACCATTTCAAGCCGGATTTTCACGGGTCTTTCTGGAGGATAGCCAGCGAAATTCCAGTTCCAACTGTCTCTTCAGATTTATTTTGGCGGCCCTGGTGCTTTTGAAAACATGCTCAGGGCTTTCCATGTCAATCCAAACAAATGCAGGCTGTCACCAAACAATGTGCCGAGATTTTACACCAAAAACAGTGTTTTGGCCACTGTGCAACCATTTCAAGCGGATTTTCACGGGGTCTTTCTGCGAGGATAGCCAGCAAAATTCCAGTTCAAACTGTCTCTTCAGATTTATTTTGGCGGCCCTGGTGCTTTTGAAAACATGCTCAGGGCTTTCCATGTCAATCCAAACAAATGCAGGCTGTCACCAAACAATGTGCCGAGATTTTACACCAAAAACAGTGTTTTGGCCACTGTGCAACCATTTCAAGCTGGATTTTCACGGGGTCTTTCTGGAGGATAGCCAGCAAATTCCGGTTCAAACTGTCTCTTCAGATTTATTTTGGCGGCCCTGGTGCTTTTGAAAACATGCTCAGGGCTTTCCATGTCAATCCAAAACAAATGCAGGCTTCACCAAACAATGTGCCGAGATTTTACACCAAAAACAGTGTTTTGGCCACTGTGCAACCATTTCAAGCCGGATTTTCACGGGGTCTTTCTGGAGGATAGCCAGCGAAATTCCGGTTCAAACTGTCTCTTCAGATTTATTTTGGCAGCCCTGGTGCTTTTGAAAACATGCTCAGGGCTTTCCATGTCAATCCAAACAAATGCAGGCTGTCACCAAACAATGTGCCGAGATTTTACACCAAAAACAGTGTTTTGGCCACTGTGCAACCATTTCAAGCCGGATTTTCACGGGGTCTTTCTGGAGGATAGCCAGCAAATTCCGGTTCAAACTGTCTCTTCAGATTTATTTTGGCGGCCCTGGTGCTTTTGAAAACATGCTCAGGGCTTTCCATGTCAATCCAAACAAATGCAGGCTGTCACCAAACAATGTGCCGAGATTTTACACCAAAAACAGTGTTTTGGCCACTGTGCAACCATTTCAAGCCGGATTTTCACGGGGTCTTTCTGGGAGGATAGCCAGCAAAATTCCGGTTCAAACTGTCTCTTCAGATTTATTTTGGCGGCCCTGGTGCTTTTGAAAACATGCTCAGGGCTTTCCATGTCAATCCAAACAAATGCAGGCTGTCACCAAACAATGTGCCGAGATTTTACACCAAAAACAGTGTTTTGGCCACTGTGCAACCATTTCAAGCCGGATTTTCACGGGGTCTTTCTGGAGGATAGCCAGCGAATTCCGGTTCAAACTGTCTCTTCAGATTTATTTTGGCGGCCCTGGTGCTTTTAAAACATGCTCAGGGCTTTCCATGTCAATCCAAACAAATGCAGGCTGTCACCAAACAATGTGCCGAGATTTTACACCAAAAACAGTGTTTTGGCCACTGTGCAACCATTTCAAGCTGGATTTTCACGGGGTCTTTCTGGGAGGATAGCCAGCGAAATTCCAGTTCAAACTGTCTCTTCAGATTTATTTTGGGGCCCTGGTGCTTTTGAAAACATGCTCAGGGCTTTCCATGTCAATCCAAACAAATGCAGGCTTCACCAAACAATGTGCCGAGATTTTACACCAAAAACAGTGTTTTGGCCACTGTGCAACCATTTCAAGCTGGATTTTCACGGGGTCTTTCTGCGAGGATAGCCAGCGAAATTCCGGTTCAAACTGTCTCTTCAGATTTATTTTGGCGGCCCTGGTGCTTTTGAAAAACATGCTCAGGGCTTTCCATGTCAATCCAAACAAATGCAGGCTGTCACCAAACAATGTGCCGAGATTTTACACCAAAAACAGTGTTTTGGCCACTGTGCAACCATTTCAAGCCGGATTTTCACGGGTCTTTCTGCGAGGATAGCCAGCGAAATTCCGGTTCAAACTGTCTCTTCAGATTTATTTTGGTGGCCCTGGTGCTTTTGAAAACATGCTCAGGGCTTTCCATGTCAATCCAAACAAATGCAGGCTGTCACCAAACAATGTGCCGAGATTTTACACCAAAAACAGTGTTTTGGCCACTGTGCAATCATTTCAAGCTGGATTTTCACGGGTCTTTCTGGAGGATAGCCAGCGAAATTCCGGTTCAAACTGTCTCTTCAGATTTATTTTGGCGGCCCTGGTGCTTTTGAAAACATGCTCAGGGCTTTCCATGTCAATCCAAACAAATGCAGGCTGTCACCAAACAATGTGCCGAGATTTTACACCAAAAACAGTGTTTTGGCCACTGTGCAACCATTTCAAGCTGGATTTTCACGGGTCTTTCTGCGAGGATAGCCAGCGAAATTCCGGTTCAAACTGTCTCTTCAGATTTATTTTGGCGGCCCTGGTGCTTTTAAAAACATGCTCAGGGCTTTCCATGTCAATCCAAACAAATGCAGGCTGTCACCAAACAATGTGCCGAGATTTTACACCAAAAACAGTGTTTTGGCCACTGTGCAACCATTTCAAGCCGGATTTTCACGGGGTCTTTCTGGGAGGATAGCCAGCAAATTCCGGTTCAAACTGTCTCTTCAGATTTATTTTGGCGGCCCTGGTGCTTTTGAAAACATGCTCAGGGCTTCCATGTCAATCCAAACAGATGGAGGCTGTCACCAAACAAACAAACAATGTGCCGAGATTTTACACCAAAAACAGTGTTTTGGCCACTGTGCAACCATTTCAAGCTGGATTTTCACGGGTCTTTCTGCGAGGATAGCCAGCGAAATTCCGGTTCAAACTGTCTCTTCAGATTTATTTTGGTGGCCCTGGTGCTTTTGAAAACATGCTCAGGGCTTTCCATGTCAATCCAAACAAATGCAGGCCATCACCAAACAATATGCCGAATTTTACACCAAAAACAGTGTTTTGGCCACTGTGCAACCATTTCAAGCTGGATTTTCACGGGGTCTTTCTGGGAGGATAGCCAGCGAAATTCCGGTTCAAACTGTCTCTTCAGATTTATTTTGGCGGCCCTGGTGCTTTTGAAAACATGCTCAGGGCTTTCCATGTCAATCCAAACAAATGCAGGCCATCACCAAACAATATGCCGACATTTTACACCAAAAACAGTGTTTTGGCCACTGTGCAATCATTTCAAGCTGGATTTTCACGGGGTCTTTCTGCGAGGATAGCCAGCGAAATTCCGGTTCAAACTGTCTCTTCAGATTTATTTTGGTCGCGGAGACGATTCTGGCCACCGCTCTGGAATGTGGCATGGGCGTCAATCGGAACCTCTGGCCAAAGGACATTTGACCGGCAGAACGTAGAGCCGGGCCGAGACTATATTACATATGAGCCGGAGCCCGCGTCAATCAAAATATTGCGTGCTGGATTGCTTTCGGGCATGGAACACGGTCCTAGGGCCAATCACTGAAGCGCGGCCTAAAAATAAAAAATAAAAAAGAGACAGTTCGCGTTGGCTATCACCTCGGAGGGTTGGCTTTGAGAAATGGCTTCGGAGGTCTACCCTATTTCTGAGGCTTGAATGTGTTGAGAGCCCAACCTTTATGGGGAGTTCAATTGATCCCACTGTCCATTCACCATGATTTGCCAGTCTGGTAGGATTAGCGGTGGCCTGGCCCAAAAGCCATGGCTTAGGCATGGCTTCGTCTGAGTCAGGCTTCAAAAATCCCTAGACAGGGCCAAAGCCAGAGCACAAACCAGAGCCAAGCTCTGGAATAGAATGTGTACTGAACGGGTGGGAGGAATCCTCTGGAAGTTCAATTACTGATCATGAATTTCCTCGCTGAAAATCTGAAATCTTGTGGCTAATATGCCGAGTACAATATCCAAGAACAAGGACAATGCATTTCAGTTATACTAAGGCGGAACGTTCGCATCTCGACAAACGATTCCGACGGTTCAACTTTAAACTTGATTACAGTCAAAGTCTCCGAGTAGTTCCTGCGCTGCATCCGGTTCTTCATCACCATTAACCAAAATACCACTCTCACGCTCTGCAGCAGCACCCGCAGGTTGCTCCATCCTATGAAGTGGCTCATTCGCGGTGACGTCGGATGGAGGTGCGGGGGCTTCACCGTTGTATCCATAGAGCGGATCGACCGTGCTCACGGCGTCACCCAGATCTCCAGTCCAATACCCACGGGTGATTGCTGCCTCACGCTGAGCTCAAAGAGCGCGACGGGGGTCTTATCGTGCTCCGTGCGCAGCCGATGGTGATTCCATGCATCGCGTGTACGGTCAAGTGAAGCCTGGATCCGGCGATGGAACACAAGGTAAAGGCACGCACTGTGCACGGGATTTTCCATGTCCAAAAGTTCGTTCTTTTCAAGATAGTCAAAGATCTGTTGGAAGGTCTCGAGCGAATCCTTCCGGACGTCTCGCCAGAGACGCTCGATTCGCACATTGTGCCGCGATCTCCAATACGAGTAAGCATCGCTCGATGAGGAGGCTCACACCACGTACCTGCCACGTAGATATGCGCGGTATAAAACTCCCCAATGCTCAATAAGTTGGCGCTCAACTTCATTATTCTCCGTCCCAAAATCCCCCCGTCCTCGACTTGGCCATCCGAATTGTGCGACTGCACCAAGGAAGAGCTCAGCAACCGTGGCTTTGCACTTGTTGGCCCGGACAGCCAAATATACGATGAGGCGAGAATGGCCGTCAATGCATCCATGAACTGGCGTCGTGGTGCCAGAGGGCATTAGAACCGCGGACTTTATACACCCGCCGCTTGATGATGCCCGCCCACCTGGCCAAATAATAAATGAGTAAACACGACAACGAGGACTTGAGTAACAATATCTGACCAGAACACCCAGCTCGTCAACTCGCCTCAAACTATCCTGGACACGGAGACGTGGAAGATGGATTCCACGGGCCTCGAGATGGCCAAACACGATGACAGAACCGACAAAAGGGTGTGTAAGAGAAATCTCCGTCACTACCTCGTCCAGGTCTCCATCGTCGATCTCAGTGAATGGACGCCGGGCCGAGGAAATACCTTTGTATATGAAGTGCCGGTGAAGGGTCATTCGGCTCACACCCATCGCTTTCGAGATCTCGTCATAACTGTTGCCGAGGTCATGTAATTGACGAGCGCGTGTCACATTGAGTTGGTACTTTGGACGCCCCCGACGTCCGCTAGGCTGTGTCCCAACGAAAGCGCTGGCAGGGGGTGGTGGATTTGTAAGAAAATCCTCGAGTGGATCCAGAAGGCGCTGAACTGTCTCAAGGCATTCTTGTCGGATGACCTCAGTCATTGAGTGGTCTTCGAGGACTGAGAGGATCTGTCCGACGGCGCCCAATTGATGGGCACTGCGCTCAACAGCAGGGAGATCGGCGTTGGGTAGCGAGTCAATGACGAATTGGGCTTCAACGCAGATCCGATGCACCTCCATGAGGAAAGTGTGAACGGGATCGTTGCTCGTCGCGTCGGATAATTGGAGGAATGGTTGAAGGTGGGCTAGATATTGGGGGGTTTGTGGACAACCGAGAGTCCTGTCCTGGCAGTGTCCAAATAGATCGAACTAGGGCAATGACTCGGAGATCTCCGGTCGTGACTCATCACCGGCAACGGCCCAAAATGGCCGTGCCCGTCGCTTCTTCCGCTCGTACTCTCACTTCCACTATCTTCCACCCCCGAGGAGGCCTGGATGACTTCCAAATATGTATCGCATGCTGGGTATACAAATGCAACGAGCACCTAGGACACTGTGTGGCCGCTTGGTCAAATCGCTGAGACTGCGCATTCGTGGATGAGGAACTAACTTTGTTGCCAAATCAGTCCTCAGACCCGGTGCCTGTAGATGCACGATTTTATTTTGCGCTGTTCCCCGCCCCGGCCTCCAATCATATACATTGTTCTATCGCAGGTAGCCAGGTCGATCAAATTACAACTGATGTCCCGTTTTCCGAAATTCGCAGGTGCCTGTTGTCTCCGAAAATTACCTAAAATTGCTCTGATGTATTGCATAGTCTCCCTTGCGGGATGCGAGTATTTACTGCACTTTCTCCTCTCTAACGATGATCCCTTGAACCCTGCGTCTGGTGTTTGGTTCCGGTTACTTGTACCCTATCATTAAACCTCTCTCCTTGGCGATTTTATTGGGGTTGTCTTGCAACTGCGTTGTGGATGCAATTTTTCGATTCTGATGAGCGGGCTCCATTTGGGATCGTGAACCAGGAATATATATTGTCCCTGACGATCCCCTTCTCCGCACACTTTCTCTGGAATGTTTTATCAGCTGTTTCGTACCTGGAATCTTCACACGATTTATTGCCAATATTTTGCCTGGCTGCCGCGGCGGTTGCTTATTTTCATTTTCTCGCCGGCTCTGAGATTGTTCTCTCTGTTTTCAGATCGTGGAATAGCAGTTTTCGTGCCTGCGATCAAAGTATCCTCTCGGCGACCGTTTACTTCTATGCGCTCTCTCAGTCGCCCTGAAATTCTGGGAATAACTTATAAACAAAGTCGCCCGACTCGTTGTATGCCCCACTTCTCTCCCGCGATGAATTTCGCAGACGTTTCCCCAAATGAACTCGGGCCATGTACAAACAAAATATGCGACCCTGGCTGCGGACAGTTCTATGGGCAATTCGCTCCTGGGGAGCTTGTCGCCGACAAACATCGGCCCCACCCCAGCCCAATTCGTCCCTCCGGTGATTTTCACGCCTCAAAATCTCCTGCGCTTGCTGACACTGCTCAGCCCCCCCCCCCCCCCGACAAACGTCTCCCCCACCCCAGCCCAATTCGCTGCTCCGGTCATTTTCTCGCCTCAAAAACCTCTTACGCTTGCTAACGCTGCCCCAGGCGCCTCCCACGGCACCCACTTTCAGACCGCCGTCTGGTCTGTCGACCGCCGGTTTCTCCGCCACCGCAAGCACTTTGTCTGGTTCACGCAACACCAACCCACTCAAGGGAACGACAGCCTCCTCTCATTACTTCCGGGACCCGTCAAAAGGAGCAAAATGCGGCATTCGGCCGCTCGAATACCGCCCCATTCAATCCTGTGTTGAAGGTGTGTCCCATGTAGGCTCACCGTTTTCTAGGCCCAAAAGGATGCCGACTTGAATCCTCTTGCTGCTGGCTCCAAGAAGCGCAAGAATAAGGGTTCCACTAGCGCATCTATGGATCGCAATGTGAAACCGAAGACGGCTGCCAAGGAATTTCCATTTACACTTGTCCTCATGCCCCATACTAAGGCGGTAGCGCGCGGCAAGCGCAAAGTCCCTACTCCCCAACAGTTCGTGTCCTGTGCGCAATTTGTTATCATACTCACTGTTTTTAGACTGATCAGCCTGGACGAGGAAGGTTATGTCCAGAACGTGTCCTTCGCCGCTGATGCGACCGCCGAGGATATTGCCAACACTACTCAAGACGTGTATTCCCACTCTGATTAGACGTACCAGATACTGGCAAGATCTTCTGATATCATCGAACGCTTTCCCCACCCGGACGTTAGTCGGAGACTCACAATGGATGCTCTCCTCGCTCCGGGAGTCACTCGAGTCCGACAGTATCATATGCTTTCATTGGTGAGTCGCATTTTGTTCCATTTTCCGGCTACAGCCTCTTACTCTGATCCTCCCAGATCTATCACGTTGACCGCAATGTGGCCGAGACTGCTCACTTCCGCGCAGTGGCAGCCATTATCTCTCAAGTTCTCAACGACACGCGCAATACAAAATTGGATGCCCCTAAAATTGTTCCATTCAGATTCTCGTAGTATATATATATTTTGTTGTTGCGTATCTCACTCGTATAAAATTGTCAGCTCTGTACAAGCTCGCACGGAAGTTAAACTTAGGTGTCTAGTAATATGTGGAGCATTTTTATTTCCCTTATATTTTTATTTACCGACGTGCTACTAGTAACGAAGTGTCCATAGACTGTGTACTCTATCGTAAGGATCTTGAGTTTGCGGGAGCTATGAGTGATTTCGTTGATTGCCCAGTCAACTTCATTCCTTTTCCTCCCGTCCTCAAAGTCCCACCATTTCCATTGAAACACAATGTGCGGATTGGGGCATATTTAAACAACCGGGGATGGCACCAAAGCACAATGTCAAGACGGAAGTTTATGCAGATCTCTATAAAATATCTTCTCGTCTCGGACCTCCTCCCCTAGTCCTCACGGGTAGAAGCTTCGGACCTGATCCTCCTATTGAGTCACGGCCATGCAATGCAGTACATTTTCAACGGTCATACCAAGCTCTCTCCGTCGCGCATGCGCTAAAAGAGCCGATACCACCGCGTTGACATCTCGCGGAAACGGCCCCTATGTAGATTTGGCAAGTTGGAAAGTGTGGAACATGCATTGTTCTGCTGCACAGCTAACTTTGGGATGGGGGATCTGCGTCAAACATTCATGAATACCGTCAAGCTGAAGGAACCGCACGTACAAACTGTCTCTCCGGGTAATGCAATGTCAGTGTTGCGAGCCCTAATATTCCGCTGTGACACTGTGTCAAATCGCGAAGTTCGAACACCAAATGTTTCAATTATTCGCCAACGCACCGATAGCACACCGTACTGACCTGCTTACTGACTATTCACTGTTGTTGGTTTCCCGAAGATCTACAGCTTTAAAAGTGGTGAGCTCATCGACGGGAAAGCGGTAATGGCGTAGCACAGTGCATTCTATAGGACGATGTACCTTGTATGCTACAACTCGGCACGTTCCGAAAGGGGACATAGCTGAGCTTGAACTTATCCTGATTCTTATCCAGTGTTAAACCCGGTGACTAACAGAAGCAGTGTATCTTTTGGCAATTGCGGATAACGTGTGTAATTTTGGAGAATGGGAAGCTGTGTAAAAAAAAAACACGATCGGTGAGGGTTGTGTTGTTCGCGGGTTCCGTCTCAGGCAGTGAATCTTTTTGACATTCTTCGCCTGTGCATTTTTTGGATCATGGATACAGTGGTGCATATTTTTGAGGTTGTGTATCTTCATGGTGCTGAAAGCCGTGTTTTTTTGGTCAAAACCAGGATAATAATGTTACAGTATTACCCCCATACAATAGAGTCATGCACTTGAAAATGTAATGAATTGCAGTGGGCAATAGAATCATGCACTTGAAAATGTAATGGATTGCAGTGCAGGCAATAAAGTCACGTTCACAAACAGAACTTTAGTTCTGATTGTGCTCTAGAGTACCGAAGATGGCGTGAAATTAGCATGTGACGAGGCATCAATACACTGCCACCTGTGTACAGCCTCTCGCCTGCTGTCGCCTGTATGTTTTCTGTACCAATGGACTATGCAGGATCGTCTCGGAAACGGCCCCTTGAACGCGACTCTACCACTTCGGTCCCTGCCCCACCGAAACGGCTACATCTTTCTCCTGTTAAACTAGCGTCCTGAAGCAACTTGCTGCGGCGACCAAGGGGGAATCGGGATTCGAAAAAAAGACATAGGGTCGATAAAAAATTTTCAACCCTCCCGGTACCCCCCCCTCTCTCCCTCCTTCCATAAAGGGAAGGAGTTTCCCACCCCTACCGGCGGTCCGTTCTTTCCGGTCATGTGCGTTCTCACTGCCACCAACCACAAAATTCACGAGGTGGTTGCACATCGTCCAGGGCATCGTCCAGGGCATCATTCCAGCATTGTTCAAATGATCTGTGGGTGCTACCCTATTGCATTTGACTTATTTTCAATCTCATATGGCCCATTTTTGGTCTAGAAAACTAACTTGATCACTGTTCAGCTCAGCAAAAGAGACTGTTTGAGCTCCTGACGGTGAACTTAAGCCTTTGGAGCCTCCTAAAGGCCTAGAAAGGTGGTCTGGAGCCTCTTTTGCCTCCCTACTAACATATAGGTAGAAAAAAATTTCGGCCCCGGTATCTTATTGACTCGCGCACCCATAGTACAGTACTATGTGATTCAACAGAATAACCAATTTAACAACTAAAAAAGAACTCACATCCAAAATTCACTTTCTGTTTGTGCCCCGCCGCTTGCCGGCCACTTACCTTCATGGTTGAAAATGTAATGGATTGCAGTGCAGGCAATAGAGTCACGAGATTGAAAATATAATAGATTGCAGTGCGGGCAATAGAGTCACGAGGTTGAAAATGTAATGCATTGCATTGTGTGCAATACTACACAGCCAGATGTTCAGATATGTTATGGTTATCTGGAAAGAGAATGGGCTATGTCTAATTGCGTAAAATGCGCAAGGGACATTTCTGCCAAAGAAATAACCCAAAGTTGATCTCATGTTGACCCTGGGCCAATTATACGCACATGTCCCGGAATTCACCTGCTTGTTTTTCACCCACACATGCCAGATTCTGAACCCCGGGTGAAAAACAAGCAGGTGATCTCTGGGTTAATAGAGTTTCCTTCCTGTGTACGATGGATGCATGCATTGCTGTCTGGATGACGTTGCGCCGAAACACCCTCCAAACGGCCTGTCTCTGGAAACAATCTGCACAGGTAGAGGTATTCCCTCCAGGAGTAGCCAGAGTAAGTATATGGCATCCAGCGGTGAGAATGGGCTGGTAAATGGAGGCGATGGGTGACTACTCAAATAGCAAAACAGTGTGGATGACGGCATTTTCTCGCTCCCCGCACTCAGAGGTGTGTATTGCTGGTAGCAAATACTTTATGCGGGAATTGATGTGGTGGTTTCAGGCAGCGGAGATAAATGGTCGTGAAGAGGAAAACCAAGTCACCGTCATATCACTCCGCTGTCACAAGACGTAGTACTTCCTCCGCAAGCTCTCAAATTCGAGCTCAGGACGCTTACCCGGGGTAGCCGTGCATCAATGCAAAGGCTACTGTAAGTACCTGTATTGAAGCAACAGTCACGGTCACAGTGAGGGCCGTTGCGTTACTTTTTTTGAGTGCGCACAGTCACAGTCTGGCAGATGAGCCCAAAAATATCGTGACATGCCGAGAAAAATTGGCGAAGAATGATGACGGTCGGCGACGTTATGGTAATATCGTACAATTACGATCAAATCGACAGTCACGCGTCACGGACCCCTCTGTCGCACAAATAAATTTGTATGTCACAGAGTGTCTTCAAAACACAACATTTCAACTAATTTCTCTCATTTTTGAGCCTAGCCGCCATCAGAACCCTTTTTTCACCGAAATCAAGGGTGGGAGAAAATAAAAATAAAAAATATGCAATGTATTGTGAAATGGGTTCAAATATTTCTCGCATATACTAGGACTCGTGGTTAATGCAGTAGCATCACCTCTGCTGGATGTTGAATTTTTGTGCCTGTCACGCTCCGTTGAGGTCCCTGTCAAACTGTCGAATAGGTCAAAACGGTCACGTGTCACACCCCCTGTCAATTTGATCGTAATTGTACGGTATGTGGGAAACGCTGTTTGGGCCCGGCTGTTCGTCTTCAAACTGCTGAAATGGCCGAAAACATAAATCACTGTTGCCTTTTTCCGCAACAGCCACTGTTACGATACCAAGATTCATGTTTAATGGGTCTCAGGACTGCCATAAATTTGATGTGGAGTGCTTTCAACATGGATTCGGATCAGCCGGGCTTGATGGAAACTAAAATACCCGATTCAATCTCGCCACACTAACTTGAGTGACATCAGAATGTTTGTAATCCACCGTTCACAAGGTGAATATATTATCTTGCTTGATGTGGTGGGCGGTGCTATCCTTGTTGACCGTCTGCTTCCAATCCAAATCCAGCATAAATCGGAGGAGTCGGGTTGGCGCATCCCGCCGCCGCGCATCAGTGCGCCCGACGTTTCCCGCCCCTTGGCCCAAAAGTGACCGAAAATCCTCGATAAATCCAGCATAAACCGGGAAAAATCAGAAGAGTCGGATTCCGGCATCCCGCCGCCACGCGCCATCAGCGTGCCTGACTTTCTCGCCCCTCGGTCCAAAAGTGGCTGAAAATTCTTGATAAATTCAGCATAAATCGGAAGAAATCAGGGGAGTCGGGTTCGCGCATCCCGCCGCCGCGAAATGTGATCGAGGACAAGGTCTTTGAGCGCACGGTGACTAGGCAGGAGAAGAAAGGAGGGCATTGCAATGTACTGTACCATAGATAACTTTGCCAATTCTATTTTTTTGGGCCATCCCTCCACTCGTTCGAGCGTTTTTCGAGTGTCAATTGCGATAAGTCGTCTCGGCCGAACGTCCGAACAGAGCCGGAGACCGTATGTAAAAAATTTATGGAAGACTCATTTGACTTCAGCATTGTCCCCAATTTATTCCAACCTCAATAAAGGCTGTATGGACAACATATCAAGTAATTGGAGCCAGAGGTTATGGAGGAAAAAAGATATAAATGAAATGATCAGATTATCGCGAACTCGTCCATCTTTTGAGGGCTTTCCTTTGTTTGCGTGGTAAACTTGGGCCATCTTTTGTTCTGACCAGCATCCACTCAGACTCCAAATTTTCCTCTCGTAAACCACCATCCGTTATCTGAGGTACATGCAGATTTATTCGGGTTGGATACTCATCAATTGAACACGTTACTTTATTCGAGCGGAAAAGAAAATTTCTGGGATAATCGCAACATCAGTAAATTATCAATGTAGTCCAAAAAGAGTAAACTCCGACCATGGGACCTGCGTAAGCGCACTCAAGACTTTGATTCTGCGGTGATGAGTATAAGTGAACCGTTTGTTGATAGAATAAAGAACACCGCATGGGATTCCTGAACCATCCTTGCACTTGACTTGAATGAAAATTGCGAAAAAAAATGAAAAAAACCGGCTGAGCCCTAAGTTCTGCAAACAGCTCCAGTTTGTACGACTCGGATCACCACCGTCCCAGTTGCAGGATCAAGTCCCCGCACTACCGTCGCGCCAGTTGCAGGGCCGAGTTCACGTCCGAAGAAGAAGCAGAAGGGAAATGGAGGCGAGTCGTTACCTCCATGACAGGTCTCTTATATTTTGTAGCTGTATTGCTTGTACTTAATCTATATTGTCCCGTTGTAATGTATTGAGTTGTATCGAGGAGAGCCGAGTAGTATGAGTGGAAAGCAAGTGGAAAGCCTTTGCGGCCTATATCGGGCGATTTCTAAGCAAGGAATCACGGTCCATTTACCGGCGGACCGACCTCCGGCGGGGGGAGGGGTCTTTTCAAATTCCGGCGACTTGGGAGGTTGATCTACTGGCATCTTCCGGTGTCCACCTCTTGGCACCGCCTTTGGCGTAGCCCGGATTCTCGTGATCAGCACGTGATGTTCCCACGCTCCCGCTTTGCGTTTTTCGAGGCTCATTGGGTGTATCCGGTGAAAATGGGCCTCAACTGCATAGATGGAGGAGTTATAAGCTCCCACAAGCTTGCTGGAGTTCTTTCCATCTTTTTTGACCACGAACTCCTGCATTCGCTCCAAAAATTGCCACAGAAGCCAAAAAATATTCAGTCTGGGCTACAGATTGCAGTGCCTATATCTCCTCATGGGATACTAGAGGTCCGCTGCAACGCGGGGTGCTCACAAAGAAGACAGCGTAATCATGCTTATGCATTTCCTTTTTAGGCGCATAAATTTATCTTCACTCGACCCCACAGCGCGTTCTCTACGACCATGAGCGCCTCAGTTTTCTCTATTTTACCCACTACTCCCCACCACAAACATGCCACCACCCTCTGCACGCCGACTAAGCACGCAAAACTCGTTGTACTTCATGAAGAATCCAAACTCTCATTTGATGACATTGCCAAACGCTCCCCATTCAAACACACATCGTTGCACCCAACCACCCTCTCTAGAAACTACAAAGGGGTAAAAAAGCACGGTGGGAACTGCTACTGGAATGGCAGGAAAGGCCGTGCTGGTCGCAAAAAGAAGATCACGGGGGAAGAACTCGAAGCAGTGATTGAGAAGATTGATGAGGGTGAATTGCATGATGAAGAAGATGCCGACGGGAAATGCTTCCCGATGTCCCAGCAAGGACGGTGCGCGATAGTGCGCGATGCTAAGCTTTTCTCTTGTTGACCTTTTTGATAAATTTCACATCGACCTCAGGTTCGTCACGCCCTGTCAGCTGGCCTGAAGGGGTTTACACAGCGCATACTGCACAATTTCGATCAATTCGGCGGTCACGCATCACGCACCCCCTGTGATGCGACGAAATTTGGTCTCTGTCACGGGTCACGGCGCCCAGTGCCGGATGTAAAATGCATGACATTTGGGCCAGACCCCCCTCGGAGGTGCAAAAAAGGCAGATTTTACAAATTTTTCCGTCTTGAATGCCGAATTTTTGGAGGCGTCACGCCAAAATTCGCCGTTTGCCGGAGTGCCGAATCGGTATTTTCGGTCACGGGTCACAACCCGTGCCGAATTGATCGAAATTGTACAGTAAAGCCAGCTCCTACGGAATGCCACATCGAACAACGTCGCCAGATGTATGAGCGCCCCGAAAGCTGGATTTTGGAGGACGTCTTTCTTAAAGGCGTCCTCATCAACTCAGATGAGTCAAAGGTTGTTTTGCCAGTTCTGAGGGCCGGCGTTATTGCCGCCGCAGGAGAGGTCAAGATGTCTTGGCTCCTCAGAATGTGGAGATGTGGGAGCCGCATGGGCGGAAGAACATCAAGGTGAACATTTGGGGTGCCATTCACCCGAAGGGCGTCAGCCAGCTTGTGCGCGTTGTTGGGAACTTGACAGCAGATCAATACAACAAACAAGGACAATTTCTAAGGTGATTGCTGTGCAAAATGGGCAAAAAAGAATGGCTTCGAGCTCATTCATTTCTCAATTGTTTGCCTTGAAAAGTGGTCCACCGTGCTTGCTACTCCAGCATGAACAGAATGATGCCACTCTTGAAGGGATACATATCGACAGTGGTGTTCGCGTTTGAGAAAGTCAACCCTGTGAGTTGGTGTTGTAGTCCAGCTTGTGCTTGTGACTAAGTAAATCAGCATGCAGTTCGACCCGCCTTCGAATGATAAAAAGAACGACTACATTTTACATGAGTATTGGTGCTGGACTCGTGAGTGTGAGAAAAGGAAGTGGAGTTCTAGTGATGTTGGAATGATGCGTCAGAAATACAGCTTCCCACGTTTGCACATCCCACGCATAATATTTTCGGCAGTGAAACAAAGCCTAACAAAGCTCAGAGGGACAATGGATGGTATGGAGTATGAAAAAAACCAAGGAAAGTGCGCGGCTCTGCGCAATGGCCAAAAGCCGCATGCGGCTCATGCGCAACCTATCTATTATTGCTCTCCTCAGCGGCCAATCAGGGCTTTACATTGTCAAACGCGTGACCCTATCATAATATTAAAACAGTCCTTTACATTTTCAAACGGGTGACCCTATCAAATATCAACACAATCCCTTACATTTACAAACACATGACTCTATTGCCCTCGCCACAATTCGTTGAATTTTCAAACACTTTCAATTCCGGCGCTGTCACAGAGCCAGTTCTTGAGGTGTTGGCCTGCAATGGATAGCCAGACCATTCCAGTAATTTTCTGCTATTCAGAATCCACTCGGAAGCATTATTGCCCTCCACAGCGGCCACTCAGGGCTTTACATTGTCAAATTCATGACCCTATTCAAATATTAACACAATCTTATTGCCCTCGCCACCACCCTTTGCATTTTCAACCGCGTGACTCCATTATAAGATTGACATAATCCTTTACATTTACCAATGCGTGAGTCTATTGCATTCACCACAATCCTTTGCATTTTCAAACACGTTCAATGCCCACGCCGTCCCAGAGCCAACTTTTGAAGCGTCGACTCGGAATGGATAGCCCTGACCATTCCGGTCATTTTCAGCTATTCAGATTCCTCTGGGATGAATTATTGACCTCACCAGCAACCAATCAATGCTTTATATTTTCAAATGCGTGAACCTATTGCCCTGAGGCATAGTGTTCAAAATGGCATTACGAAGCATGTGATTCAAAATGCCATTCTGTGGCATGGGGCTCAAAATGCGAATTAAATTGTTCAATAGTGAGACATAGTGTTCAAAATGCCATTATGAAGCATGTAACTCAAAATGCCATTCAAACCTTAAATATGTTAACTGCTCCCTTATCCCTCCTGCTCTCAGCTGTATTAAATCGTTCAATAGGGAAGCACAGGGTTCAAAATGGCATTACGAAGCATGTGCTTCAAAATTCCATTCTGTGGCATGGGGTTCAAAATGTGAATTAAATCGTTCAATAGTGAGGCATAGTGTTCAAAATGCCATTATGAAGCATGTGACTTAAAATGCCATTCAAACCTTAAATATTTTAACTGCTCCCTTATCCTTCCTGCTCTCAGCTGAACTAAATCATTCAATAGCGAAGCACAGGGTTCAAACTGGCATTACAAATGCTTCAAAATGCCATTCTGTGGCATGGGGTTCCCTCTTCTGAGCCCTTGGGCAATTAAAATAAGGAGTGCGTAGATTGTCCAAATGCTAGAACTCTACAAAGGTCGCACACACGATCTGTGGCGCACCCACGCAGTGGTCTTTGCTCTGAGCGCAGAGACAACAGAAACATGTGTTTCCTCTAGCGAGAAGATTAGCTTCAGCGATGCTGAGCCGGTACCCATTACTACGCTTGCGAGGGAGGACCACTTTGCTATTTCTCCGAAATATCTCTGAATCCTGGGTTTGGGGAGTCGGATCATCATCTTGTTCATTGTGAATGGCGAATCCAACTTGATGCTCATTGACAGCCACAATCTTCCGCTCAATGAGGAATGGGACAGGATGGAGAAGGATGAGACATGGATGTTCGCACGCGGAAAACCAATCACTGACGTGGCATAGTCTCCTAACAGGCCTCACTTGAGAAACCTGTTCTGTGCTGAAGTTTGATTAATCAATGCCTGTCTTTTGTTTTGGTGGAGCGACACAGTGACGAGCAAGCAGATCTAATCCGGACGTTTGCGCCGCATTGGCGGGGGACACCATGTAGCTGCATGCCTCAGGCTTGTATCTTCTCTCGCGAGTACAACAATGACTGCGCTGTACGCCCAAGGTTCTGGGTGGTGTAGTAATAGAGAAATAGTGGCAGCGCGGTCAATGTTATTAATCTGTGTATGATTAACCAGCCTTAATCTGTTTAAACAGTGTTCATGGGTGTTTAACAGATCGCCCAAACAGAGGCCAGCAATGAGACTCGAACCGAGTAACAACTGAGTGATGGAGGATTTAAAAGAGCGAGTGCTTTCATGGTGAGGCAAACAGGCGGGGCTGTACCTCATATGATAACCTTCCTAAACCACAAAGCTAAAGTACTAATCTACAGTAGACACAGAATTCACGTGGACAGATTGGTTACCGGTCTACTACACATCCTTGGAATAATGAGGCATTGTGCAGAATCATTAGCTGTCTGAAAAAAAATCATTGATCGAGTTCACAAACCGGTTTGTTTGAACTTTGTTCGCTTAGTGTATCACCCGAAAGAGCTCAAAGCACGTTAAAAAAATACAGCCGACACTGTGTCTATCCTCCCTGGTGCATTGTCTCATTCCGTGTCCTCAGTTCTTGTTTAATCACGGTTTGTTTGTGCCCAGTTTATTTGTTTGATTGGTGTTGGTGTCTATCAAAGAAAACTTTCTAAGTCCAAATTGCCACATGGTAGGAGCACCTGTTTATCTTTACCATTCAAGCTTTCTTAACAGCTCGATGGTGCAGATGGTATATGGTCTTGTTCTCCTTTTCCAGCTTCATGCCAAGATCTTCGGTTCGAAACCCAGGAGTGCCCTTTTTCTGAATTCCATCCACGATTAATCTGCGTACTCCAGGCGGCCGCAAAGCATACCTGGGAACGATCGCCGCGCTTCGAGCACATCTCCTCCTACGACGACAAAGTCTTAAAGGATCGTACATTGCCCTGGCAGACAAACTACCACGCAGCCTACATAGCAGTCTTACTGAAGCATCGTATTATCTTCATTGATGATCACACTAGCTTCAAAGTGTGTTACCACATGGCACGCAAGAGTCACGCGTTCTGTGCATTCAAGTTGTTCAAAGCGTATGCTGAGAACCACTTTGGGCGAAAGATCAAAGGATTTCAGGATGATAAGGGTGGCGAGTACATGTCCAATGAGTTCAGGAACTTCCTTGCTTCAGAGGGCATTGTGCATCGCTATTCAACCAGGAATAGACCGCAACAGAATGGGACAGCAGAACGTGGTAATCGCACCATAGATGAGC
Organism: Mycena leptocephala; assembly: GCA_029378395.1. Classification (NCBI taxonomy): domain Eukaryota; kingdom Fungi; phylum Basidiomycota; class Agaricomycetes; order Agaricales; family Mycenaceae; genus Mycena; species Mycena leptocephala. The sequence goes on along the minus strand of JARJLF010001969.1, from coordinate 26,636 downwards.
ACACAACTGCGATGCTACATGAGGCAAATCTCCCTCCTTCATTCAGGGCTCTTGCTGTTGGTGCATATATTCACGTGTCCAACATGCATCCCTCCGCTCACATCGGAGGAAATACTACTCCACACGAGCTCTGGCATAAGCAGAAACCTGATGTGTCTCATCTTAAGGTGTGGGGCTGCCTTGCCTATGTGCATGTGCAGAAAGATAAACGGGATGCCTCTGGCTCCCATATTGAGAAGTGTATCTTTGTGGGTTATCCCTCAGAGTACAAGGCCTGGGAATTCTACAACCCAGTGACGTGCAAGATGGTGATCTCAGAGCGAGCTGTGTTTGATGAACGCTACTTCCCTGGGTGCAGTGCTGAGCAGATGAGGAAATGTCCTCGGATAGATCCCTCTGCACTTCACAGCCTGCCGTTGCTGCCCAATCCTCCTACTGTTGTTGTTATTGACGAGGAGGATGACAGACCCAAACAGCGTCATGCACCTGCTCCTCCAGCATCTCCTGGGCCTTCCCACCCACCCTCCTTGCCCGCATCAAGGGCTCCTTCACCGGATACTCCTTCGCCATCACCTTCTGCTTCACCACCTCCTGCTGCTTCACCTGTTGGTATTGCTGCACGTCGTCGCTTTCACAATCAAACTACGGAGCATAGACCTCCAGGCGAGTGGTGGAAAACACACAGGGAGCCACAGCCTGCTGTCCCTTCAGATTCAGAGTCATCTGATGATGAGTTGTTGCTACAGCCAGGCAGTGCTCTTGTCGTTGCACATGAAGGAGATCCAATGAGCGACACACTTCAGCAAGCTAATATTGCAGCTGTGCAGTTAGCGCAAGCTGCTGTTCAGTCTGGTCATCCTCGCACTTACTATGAGGCAATGAAACGCTCTGATGCTCATTTATGGAAGGATGCAGCTGTCTCCGAGATTAACTCTCTCTTGGAGAACTGCACTTGGGATGCTGTTGATCCACCTCCTGGAGTAAAGCCTATACGCTCTCAGTGGGTCTTTGTGATCAAACACAAGTCTGATGGGACCATCGAGCGCTACAAAGCCCGATTGGTTGCAGATGGTCGTGGACAGCGCTTTGGTGTTGACTACAACGAAATCTTCTCTCCTACCATCAAACCCGCCACTCTTCGCACCATCTTTGCTCTTGCTGCTCAGCATGATCTCCAGCTTCGGTCTATTGACTTCAGCTCTGCCTATCTCAATGGGGACCTTGATGAGAACGTCTATATGACGCAACCTGAAGGGTTTCCACAAGGCAGACCTGGCCAGCTTCGAAAGTCGCTTTATGGACTTAAGCAGGCTGGCAGGCAATGGCACAAGAAGCTGCGAGAGAAGCTCCAACAAATGGGCTTCAAGTGTCTCCAGTCTGATCGTTCATGCTTTGTCTATTCAGATGGAGCTGTTCGCATCATTCTCCCCATCTATGTTGATGACGGTGTCATTGCCTCCAAGCATGATGCTGATATTGACCGAGTTATTGCTGAACTTAACTCTGCATTCAGAGTCAAGGATCTTGGTCCCACAGAGTGGCTTCTTGGGATCAAGGTTGAGCGCAACTCTAAGACTGGAGACATTGCTATTTCGCAGCGCCAATATGCTGTGAACATGCTTGAGCAGTATGGAATGTCTGATTGCAAGCCTGTTTCCACCCCTATGCTGCCTGGTCTTAGCCTGACCAAGGAGATGGGAGCCAAGTCAGAAAACGAGTCCAAACACCTCAAAGGCACATATATCAGTGCTGTGGGCTCTCTGATGTACTTGGCTATCCAGACTCGTCCAGATATCTCCTATGCAGTGGGTGTTCTTGCACGCTTCAACAGCAATCCTGGTGAAGCCCATTACAGCGCTCTGAAGCACTTGTTTCGCTACATCAAAGGCACTCTTGATTACCGCATCACATACTCTAAATCTCCTTCTCTCTACAAGTTCACCACCTATGTCGACCCTGACAAGTTGTTCTTCACATACACTGATGCTGATCATGGTGGTGATAAAGACACCATGAAAAGCACTGGTGGTTTCATTGTGATGATGGCTGGTGGACCAGTGAGCTGGAGAAGCAAACTGCAGACAACTGTGTCTCTTTCCACTACAGAGGCAGAGTATGTTGCAGGAGTTGATGCTGGCAAGGAGATTGCATGGATGCGACATTTGCTTGGAGAGCTGGAGTATGGATTGACTGGTGCATCATCTCTTCTCATGGACAATCAGTCTGCCATTGTTGTTGCTCGGAATCCAGAGCACCATGGTCGCATGCGTCATCTTGACCTTGCACACCATTGGCTTCGTGGACAGGTTGAAGCTGGTGTCATTGACGTAAAGTATGTTCCAACTGAGGATCAACTTGCAGACATCATGACCAAAGCACTGCCCAACCCAGCGGTGGAACGACTGCGAGACATGATGGGATTAAGGGGGAGACAATGAGACTGCTCTCATTCAGGGGGAGTGTTGAAGTGTGGGACTTCCAGCATTCTCATTCTCTTGTTCTGTTTCATGGACACGTAGTTTAGAGATGTGAAACACTTGGTATCCTAATGGATCTGGTGGTTTCCATTGTAGTATCCATGTGCACAGCCTTACTGCTGTGCATTGCTGCGCACTGCTGTGCGTTGTGACAGGCACAGCCTCAAGGCTGTGCATGTCATTGTGTATATAAGTAGCCTAGTGTAGAGCCTGAGTCCCCAGTTTCTCACTGGTGACTCAGGTTAGTTGTCTTGTATCTCTCTTCAATTCGAGTTTCTCACTGGTGACTCAGACCACTGTGCTTGCCTGATTCTAACACTTCTATCAGTCACCGTCGCCTTCACCAGGGCCGGGTCCTAGGGGGATACTGTATCTACCCGTATCAATCCACCGATCACTTCATCCACGGATTTGTCAATCTGGATAATATTCCCACAGATGACAAATTTTACCATTGGGTCTCTCTCCCTTCCCATTCGTTCAGTAAAGTGCTTTTATTTCACATAAGGCATGATTGATAGCTTCTAGGTCCGGCCGATGGAGATTCAAGGAATTTGTCCAAATTTGAGTGTGAATGTCCGTCGAATGTAAGCCATCAAAAGGTTTGAAAGCTCCAAATTTTTGAAGTTGTCTCAAGGTTTTCAGATTCCAACTCTCGACTGAACATGTCGATGTATTTATTCGTCAGGCGGCCAAAAATATTGAACCGAGGTTCCCGAAGGAGCCTGGCACGATAATGCCACATTTGTGTGGTGGGTAGATCGGTATTTGGGTCGAGTGGCTGATCGAGACGAATATCATGAGTGGTCCCGATGATGCCCCACCCGAGAGTTCCATGGGGAAAAAGGAGCGGATACGCTAGAGGTTCCCAGTAACGGCTCACGGTGGAGACCGATTGATTTTGACCGTCAACTGTCACAACAATCATTCTTCTTGCTTTAATCTCTGCCTGTGTAGTGTTTGAGTCTCCAGCTTCGTTCTATTGACTTCATTCAGCTCTGCCTATCTCAATGGGGACCTCGACAAGAGTGTCTATATGACACAACCTGAAGGGTTTCCCCAAGGCAGATCTGGCCAGCTTCTCAAACTGCGAAAGTCGCTTTATGGACTTAAGCAGGCTGGCAGGCAATGGCACAAGAAGCTGCGAGAGAAGCTCCAACAAATGGGCTTCAAGAGTCTCCAGTCTGATTGTTCATGCTTTGTCTATTCAGATGGAGCTGTTTGCATCATTCTCCCCATCTACGTCAATGACGGTGTCATTGCCTCCAAGCATGATGCTGATATTGACCGAGTTATTGCCGAACTTAGCTCTGCATTCAGAGTCAAGGATCTTGGTCCCACAGAGTGGCTTCTTGGGATCAAGGTTGAGCGCAACTCTAAGACTGGAGACATTGCCATTTCGCAGCAATATGCTGTGAACATGCTTGACTAGTTCAGAATAGACTACAACTCCGTTGGCAACTTCGATGGCAACCCTGTAGTAGCGGGTGTTTTTGAGATGATCTTTACAGTTCGTCATGTGCGATGTGGTTCCTGAATCTGCATTCCATCGAAAGTCAACAACAGAGAATGCAAAGTGGGAGAGAAGACTTGCATTTGAAGCCACTTGGGACTTTGCATCTGCACCATTGCCTTTGGCTTTCCCCTTGTTATTTGCAATGTTCCTGATGAGATTGTGGAACTCTTTGCATTTAAGGAGGACATGGCCAGTTTGAAGGCATCCAGTACATGTGACTGGAGGTGCAACTGCCAGTGCAGCAGAGGGTGTGGGGACACTGGATGCAGTGGCCATGGCTGCTCCAGAGAGAGGATTTCTCTCAGTGGAGTCTCCTTCCTGCCCAGCAGTCTTGAACACCTGATAGTTTGCATAGGCAGTCTTGACTTCACTGGGACTGAGAGTGCCAGTAGACATCTCGAAAGGTGCCTTGAGAGAGTTGTAACCACTCTCATCAGGAAGGGCCATAAGGAGGACCACTGCTAGGAGCTCTGCATCAGCTTGATCTATGCTAAAGCCTTTGGTCTAGAATCCTTCAAGGAGTTCATAGCAGTAGAGACACAACCAGTAAGAGACAGAAGTGACTCATCCTCCTTGAGTTTAATGGAGGTGAGTGTCCTGTAGACATTGAAGTGAGCTCCAGCCTTCCTTGGAGTGAATTGTCTCCAAGGCCTCCCATAAAGCTTTTGGGTCGTCCTCATGCTGCTTTACAAGTGGCTTGACACTCTTGGACAACATGGACCACAAGATGCCAGCACACTTGTCCCGTTCAAGTTCAGTGCGCCCTTCACCACCAAAATTAGTGGTGCAATAGAAGCACTCTTTGGCTTTAAGATAAGCTTTTGCATCACTCCTCCAGTCAGAGAAGATGGACTGATTGTCCAAGACAGGCATGACGAGCGCAATGGAATACATGATGTGGAAATCAAGGAATGCCCAGAAATGAATGCTAGAACCACCAGAGGCTGGTGGCGCCCTCAGGAGTGTGTGTGGCAAAGAAAAGGTAGGTAAGGTAACTAGCTGATTCTAATGAACACCCAGCTGTGAGGCACACAGGCCCTAATCCCAGATTCAACGGATTGACTACCGTTTGTTGTCTGCTGAACTGAAGCCTACCTCGCAAAGAGGGATTGTCCCAACAGTTGGTGTTCCTATCTACAAAAGGCCACACAACACTGAAAGGGCAGAGACACTCCCAGGGCTTGCATATAAATATGCTACCAGTGGTCAACAACCAATCTGAAGCCGAAGAATCCAGTGGCCAGGACTGTGAAATTTCCGAAGCAGTCTGGGTCCGACATCTTGTGCAATGCCTGCACTCCCAGGGCTTGCATATAAATATGTTACCAGTGGTCAACAACCAATCTGAAGCCGAAGAATCCAGTGGCCAGGACTGTTGAAATTTCCGAAGCAGTCTGGGTCCGACATCTTGTGCAATGCCTGCACTCCCAGGGCTTGCATATAAATATGCAGCTGCTGGGACTTGTTTTCAGGCATCGTCGGGGATCAGATCAATCCAGTGAGTTCCCCCACCCACCGCAAATTGAGTACTACCAGTGGTCAACAACCAAGCTGAAGCAGGAGAACCTCTCGGCGATGGCCGACATTGATAGCCACTGCCAAGTGAGTACTTAGATTTCAATATATTATGACTGGGTTGAAGCTAGCAGAACATGAACTCCTAGAGTGAAACTGACCTCAAGTTCACCTCCCCATGCCACCCAGTTGACGTTGAAGCTGCAAAGAATATTTGGTCCCAGTACCTGTAGAAAAGGATCCTAGCCGATAAAGTCGATCTACCAGCGGACCAAGGAACTTGAGGGCTGCTGTCCTTAGCAGGATTCTGGTTCCACTACTTCAAAGAAATTGAACATGCAGGCGGGTCTGCAATGTTTTAGAGATGTTCCATTTTGGATATGTCATGAATTTTTGGCTTACAGTCAATGGTTCCACACCTCTGAGCCCCATGAAAGTTAATTTACACCTGAATTGGCATGTTAAAACCACTTTGAAATATACAGCCTGATATCTGTGAGAGGTCCTGACACTAGGGCAGAGCCAACTTGAATACTGGCCAAAGCTGGACTTGGCAAACATTGGTGGGCATGCTGCAGCCACTACTGAGGTAAATTGCGCGAAAACTTTTGTGAGCACTCTCAGCATCATCGAAAAATTCGTTGAATCATCACGAAATGGCTTAAACACCATGCAAACAATTAGGTTCTTGACAGCTACCAAGGTAATTTACGCTGAGACACGACTCGAGACAGCTATGTCTCCCAACACCGCTGAAATTATCCACTACCTATTTAATTTGAGGTTATTTGGCTCTTCATTGGCACTGGGATCTCTCAAATGCGATAGGTACCAAGAAGCCTATTTGGGATCATAAGAACCCAAATTTGGCAATTTGGGTGAACATCAGGTTAGGGTTAGGTGGGGCGTGGTGCCGTAAAATAGGCCCCAGGGGGGATTATGCCAAAGATAAGTACCACTGAGTTACATAATTTGTAACGAAATGAAATCTGAGTAATGTCCGAGTCATCCTCTACTCTCTGTTTGGGGTATGTGCTGCAGACACATACCCAAAACAGAGAGCAGGGGGTGCGACGGAATACTAATGTACAAAATACAATCCAAAACTGTGAGAAAGTGACCAGAAAGTATTGAACACATGAGAGCGCAGCCAGATCTAGGGAGAGTGGGCATCAGCATCGGCACAATTGCAGTCTGAACTCATACCTCGGCACATGCACATGCATAAAGTAAAATTCTGAACCGCAGGTCAGAATGTGTTCTCCATAATGATGCTACTTACTCAGCTATTGTGATTTTCCCCTTTGCGTTCGATGTGGGCTCCCAAAACCTGCTCCTGAGTGTTCATGCCACCTGCAAGGCTTCTCGCCATGGGTTGGAGGTGCATGAGTATCAACCGAGACTTGCGGGAAGGCCAGCAGTAAAGAGTATCTTACAACTGAGCCAAGTAGGTTGGAGGTGGCTGTCTTTTGGAGATACCCTATATAGCCTCTTTTCATATTTGTAGTTCCTCGTCCTCATCTTCTACCTACACTCACACAGCTCGAATGTACCACTCTTGGGCTTCATGTGCATTGCAGCTTTGAAGCCAGTGTGATCATCGTGAAGAGAACACAATACCTCCAACCCTCGGTGAAGACTTTGTATTCCTTTAGATCAGAGTGTCTCAATTCTAATGGTGCTGCAGCGCGATGTCCAGTAGAGGGAAATGGAGCCGCATTCAGCTTGCCTGCAAGACAAGGCTCACAGCAATATTGGATCTGGCTTCTGGTTTGAAGTAATCTTCACACCAGAGACCATGCATGCTCTTGCTCGAGATCTTCTGAGTGTCAGAATGATGACCCATCCGTCGATGCAACAGGTCTAGATCAAGAGGCAAAAATTCCAATCGCAGACAAAGCCACACCAGAATTGGGTTCATCTTCCCTAACAAATGTCCGGTTCCTCTCATCAATGTCCGCTTCAAAGACCAGTTCACCTGCATGATGGAAAGCCATGACTGAACCCTTCATGCAAAGAGTGTGTGTAAGTAACCGTGAACGCGAGACAGAGCAGGTTCCGAATCCACTTGATCTCCTTTCCAGCTTCAACACCAGCAATGTATTCAGCTTCAGTTGTGGAAAGAGAGACTGTGGACTGGAGTTTGCTTTTCCAGCTCACTGGAGCGCCATTCATCATCACCAAGTAAGCACCAGTACTCTTGCCGGTATCTCGGCAGCCACCATGATCAGCCCCAAATTTGGGCATGACTCGTGCCAGGGCACTGCACCAGCGTTTCAGTGCTTGAAATTAAATGCAACTTCAACGGGCAGCTCTCTCTTGCACAGTGAATATTGGGTGGCTGCTTACGCTTGCAGTGGCTGCTTACCTTCATGTCGCAAATATGCATCCATTGGCTCGTATTGGAGAAGACACTACTTTTGTTCAAGGAGACGTTGTTCTCTGATTGGAAGAGCGATGCTAAACTTTAGCCTACTTGCATCGCAAGGAGGTGTTTGCCCACTGTTTGGTCCGGTCGTCAGGTCCTCAGAAGCCGATGATGCACCAGACAGAGAAGTGTGCTGGCATTCTGTGGGGCTTGTGTGAAGTGCACCCTGAGTCTGGGTTCCATCTCGAGTCAGCGAGTGACAAAGTGGATGCGAAGATATTCTCTGCTGTTCCCCATCAGGAATTTGTGATCTGCATCAATCTCGGTTGGGTGTGCCTGTTTTCATGACATGGCTCAGTTTGAGAAACTGAGCGCATTCATTTCAAAGATGGTGAACCTGCCTGTTTCAAAGGTGTTGTCCTTGATGACTAATTACCCGATACCATTGCCGATACCATGGGAAGATCAGAAACAGTGGGCAATTCTGTTATGCCATCAGGATTTGGCATTAGGCTCAATCCCAAACCTGTGCAACACCTTTTTCGCCAAATAACTTGGTTTCAAAAGTTGAGCACTTTCGCGTTGAATGGCAATGCACAGCAACGTGGTCAGCTCAATTTGGATTTCCCGTTCAGAACCGTTGATGCGAAGATATTCTCTATTGTTCCCCATCAGGAATTTGTGATCTGCATCAATCTCGGCTCGGTGCACCTGTTTTCATGCCATGGCTCAGTTTGAGAAACTGAGCGCTTTCGTTTCAAAGGTGGTGAACCTGCCCGTTTCAAGGGTGTTGTCCTTGATGACTAATCTCACCCGATACCATTGCTGATACCGTGGGAAGATCAGAAACAGTGGGCAATTCTGTTATGCCATCCCAAACTTGTGCAACACCTTTTTCACCAAATGACTCGGTTTCAAAAGTTGAGCACTTTCGTGTTGAATGGCAATGCACAGCAATGTGGTCGGCCAAATTTGGATTTCCAGTTCAGAACCGTTGATGCGAAGATATTCTCTGTTGTTGCCCATCAGGAATTTGTGATCTGCATCAATCTCGGCTTGGTGCACCTGTTTTCATGAATTGGCTCAGTTTGATGGTCCATCACGGACCGCGCCAAAGGCGAACTAACAGCAGGCGCACTGTTACTGTTTGCGGCTGAACCGCGTTTGGGTGTTCTGGGAGGACGGCAAATTGACTTTGGGGAGGCGGGGGGCCGGACGGGGATGTCCAACTGCCCTTCCATGCGTTACAGTATCGGCAAGTTGGATAGGTGCTTGCAGGCCTCTCCCACCATGAGGCATGGGTGGGTAGATCGACGCTTGCACTGCGCCGGTCTGCTGTGGGAAGAGAACCATGCCGTTTTGAGGCATGGCATTCACTCCGGAAAATCCGCAGTTTCGGGAGCCTCGATAACGTTCCCGAAACCTAAGGTATCAGGAACGGGATAGGTGCTCCCGAAACTGTTCCCGAAACAAAAGGTTTCGGCACCGCAGAAACCGTTCCCGAAACGGAAGGTTTCGGGAACAGTTTCCGACCACCCGATACCTTCCGTTTCGGGAACAGTGACGACCTCACCGAAACTGTTGCTGAAACCTTTGGTTTCGGGAACGGTTTCTGGCAGCCAGAAACAAAAGGTATCGGCCCCACAGAAACCGTTGCCGATACTTTTGGTTTCGGGAACGGATTCGGTGTGCCCAAAACAATAAGTATCGGCAACGGTTTCGGTGTGCCGGACGCTGTTCCCGAAACCAAAGGTTTCGGGAGCACTGAAGTGTAACTTGGTATATGGACGGCTCCACAATAGACAGTAACACAGACAAGGTTAAGGCTGGTGCTGGGGTATACTTCAGCGACGAAGACCCCAGGAATATGTCCATACGGATCCCCCATATCCTGGGCCCCTCGAACCAAGTGGACGAAATTATTGCCATCAAAGAGGCCATCGAGAAGGCGCAGTTGGATGCACCGCTGAAAATACTGAGTGACTCCAAATATGCCATAGACAGGCTAACAAAGAATTTGCTGAAGTGGCAGGATGAGGGCCACATGGTAGCCAATGGCGACTTATTTGAGCTCACGGTTGCCTGTTCTAACAGGTTATGGGCCCCGGCCTTTGAGCAGTCTAAACTTCTGAGATCTCATCCCTCTGCATTCTGCTTCGCACTTTGTATCCTCTAAGTCCTTATAGTGTGTGTGACCTTTGTAAATAGGAACACCAACTGTTGGGACAAATCCTCTTTGAGAGGTAGTCTTTATTACACCAGAAAACAAACGGTAGTCAATCCTGTTGATTCTGGGTTTAGGGCCAAAGTGCCTTTCAACTGGGTGTTCATTAGTACTAGCTAGGCTTTTACCTATCTACCTACATCAAGGGCACTTTCATACATACATCTTCTTCTCCACACACACTCCTGAGGGCACCACTTGTTGGTTCTAGCTTTTGTGCATTATGCCTCTCAGATCAGACCCTGCCAAAGTGGCTACTCTATCCCCTCCTTCCCTTGCTCCTGCTGCAGCACCTGCACGCTTTTGTGATTTCTGCCAGAGGCCAAATCATCTCCTTCTCCAATGCTTCCAGTTCTTGAAGCTTATTGGAAAGAAGAAACCTCGCAGAAAGGGTGCAGCAGCTCCATCCCATTTTGCCTCTCATGCAGATATCATTCCCCATTCATCTTCGCTCATTGCAGAGGAAAGATGGAACTCAGATTCTGGGGCCACATCGCACATGACTTCTCGTCATGAGCGTTTGTTGAATCCCCATCCATACAGAGTTCCTATCACCGTTGCAAATGGAGTCATAGTTTACTCTGAGCTAAGGGGAGAGATTCTGCTGAGACCGCTTATTGATGGACGCTGTGGCCGAGAAATCATTCTCACAAATGTCCTATATGTTCCTGGGCTTGCCCACAATCTCATCTCTACTACATACTTGTCTCGCACTCATGGCTACTCTATTCTCATGGCGGGATCTGTGATCTCCTTTAGTCGAGATAATGAGCTGCTCTTTGAGGCAGACATCAATGAGAGGAACCAGGCATTTGTGAGAGAGGTCACATCTCCCTCTGTTGGTTCAGCCTTTGCTGCATCGGTAACCTTGCCTCTTGATCACGACTTGCTGCATCGTCGGCTTGGTCATCATTCTGATACTCAGAAGATCTTGAGCAAGGGTCTGGTGACTGGTGTGAAGCTTACTTCAAGCCAGAAGTCAGATCCGATTTGTGAGCCTTGTCTTGCAGGCAAACTGAATGCGGCTCCGTTTCCTTCTACTGGACATCGTTCTGCAGCACCTCTTGAATTGATACACTCTGATCTGAAGGAATTCAAGGTCTTCACCCGTGAGGGTTGGAGATACCATGTTCTCTTCATTGATGATCATACTGGCTTCAAATGTGCAATGCACGTGAAGCGCAAGAGTGATACATTCAATGCATTCAAAGTGTTCAAAGCTTATGCTGAGAATCACTTTGGACATAAGATCAAGGCGCTGCAGGAAGATAAAGGTGGAGAGTACATGTCTACAGTGTTTGACAACTACTTGCGCTCTGAAGGCATTGTGCGTCGTCATTCAACGAGGAACAGACCCCAACAGAATGGAATGGCAGAGCGTGGTAACCGCACTGTCGATGAGCACACAATGGCTATGCTTCATGAAGCTAATCTGCCTCCGTCTTTCAAGGCACTCGCAGGTGCAGCATACATTCATGTTGCTAATATGCATCCAACATCTCACATTCCGGAGAACACCACTCCGTATGAACTTTGGTACAAGCAGAAGCCGGATGTGTCACACCTTCGGGTGTGGGGCTGCCTTTGCATATGTGCATCTGTCACCAGAAAAATGGTTACATCCGAGCGTGCTGTCTTTGACGAGCGCTACTTCCCAGGAAACAAACCTTCACTACTGCAGCGCGTTCCTCGGAATCCACCGTCCACATTTGTTGATTTACCTCCTCATGCCAAGCCACAGGTTGTGTGCGATGACGGGGGGAGACGACGAGGATGATTATGGTGTTCATTGAGCACCCCCTGCACCAACTCCCAATCCATCTCTTCCAAATCATTCCCCACCTTCAACTCGTCCTAATTCACCTCCACCTCCGGAACAGTCTCCAGAACCTGAGCCTAAACTTCCTCCTTCTCCCATTGGTGTTGCTGCACGTCGCAAGCACCACGGTCAAACAACAGAGCACAAGCCTGCAGGAGAATGGTGGAAAGCTCAACCTGCTTATCGAGAGCCTGCTCCAGCTGTTCCAAGCGATGGTGAGGACAGCAGCGATGATGAACTACTCCTTCAGCCAGGGAGTGTTCTCATTGTTGCACATGAAGGCAATCCAATGAGTTCTACACTTCAAGCAGCAACATTGCAGCAGTGCAGTCAGCTCAAGCTGCTGTTCACTCTGGCAATCCTCGCACATATCACGAGGCGCTGCGACAAGAAGATGCTCACCTTTGGGAAGAAGCTGCAATCTCTGAGATAAACTCTCTTCTGGAGAACAGCACATGGGATGTTGTGGATGCACCCCCTGGTGTAAAGCCCATTCGTTCACAGTGGGTCTTTATCATCAAGCACAAGTCTGATGGCTCTATTGAGCGTTACAAGGCAAGACTCGTTGCAGATGGTCGTGGCCAACGTCATGGCATTGATTACAATGAGATCTTCTCCCCTACATTTAAACCTGCGACACTTCGCATTATTCTTGCTCTTGCTGCTCAGCATGATCTCAAGCTTCGTTCTATTGACTTTTCTTCTGCCTACCTGAATGGAGACCTCGAGGAGGATGTCTACATGACTCAACCTGAGGGGTTTCCCCAAGGAGAGCAGGGCCAGCTTCTTAAACTGCGCAAGTCACTCTATGGGCTTAAGCAGGCTGGTCGTCAATGGCACAAGAAGCTCAGTGCAAAGCTCCAGTCTATGGGCTTTATCTGTCTCCAGTCTGATCGCTCGTGCTACATCTACTCTGATGGCACAATGCGCATCATCCTCCCCATCTATGTCGATGATGGTATGATCTCTGCAAAGAGTGATGCTGAAATCGACCGAGTTATTGCTGAACTTGGCTCTACTTTCAAAGTCAAGGATCTAGGTCCTACAGAGTGGCTTCTGGGGATCAAGATTGTTAGAACAGGCAGCACAGAGGTCTGGAGTCAACAGTGAGAAACTCTTGTATTGGGATGCAAGGACTAACAACACACCTGGAGTCAATAGTGAGAAACTGAGGACCCAGGTCTAAACCAGCCTACTTATATACTACTGGAACAATAGAGACAGTAGCAACAATAAGAACAATAAGAACAATAGAACAATAAGAACAATAGAGACAATAGAGACAATAAGATCCTTGTCAGATCTGTATCAACACAATAAGATGGATATCAGGAATGCGTGGGATCGATAGAAAGCATGATGGAGTGATGTAATCAAGGAATCATGATAGATCAAAGTGCGAGAATGGCACAGTCCAATCACAGACTGCAACACTCCCCCGGGACGAGACCAGTCTCAACTAGCTCCCCCGGATTCCCATCATAGAACGCAACTTTTCCACAGTAGGACAAGGGAGTGCTTTGGTGAAAATGTCCGCAATTTGCTCCTGGGTTGGAGTGTACTCCAGTGCAATGTATCCCTTGGCAACTTCATCTCGAAGCCAATAATAAGCAAGGTCAAGATGTTTCATGCGACCATGATGCTCCGGGTTTTTAGCAACTTGGATCGCAGACTGGTTGTCCATGAAGAGAGGAGAAGGTCCAGACACTCCATAGCCCAATTCAAATAGCAGATTGCACACCCACTTGATCTCCTTGCCAGCATCTACACTTGCAATGTATTCAGCCTCTGTAGTGGACAGAGAGACTGTAGTCTGTAGTTTGCTCCACACTTCAACAGATGATTGGCATAGGCCTGCTCAATAGATGACGCCCTGAGATCGTCTGGAGACTGCTTCTGCTTGTACCAAAGCTCATATGGAGTGGTGTTCTCTGGAATGTGAGATGTTGGATGCATATTCCCTCCGGGCCGAAAAATTATGCACGGCAAGGGGGTCTGTAAACGAAAACGCGACGCAAAGGGCCTTGTTCAACGACCTAAAATTCGCTGGGTCCTATTAGGGTATGAGGCCATATACGGCCAAGACTACACAAAGACCACCTCACCTACGGGACGAATGGAATCCCTTCGTCTCCTAGCGCATATCGGAGCCTCTCTCAACTGGGATATGCAACAATGGGACATCAAAACAGCTTACCTTCATGGCGTACTTGATGAGCCCACCTGAGCTGGCAGCAGCAGTCTCAATTATGATGAGCTTGTGGTATGGGTGATATATACAGCGCAAAATGAGCAAAAGTAAAGCTACCAAAGCTCATAAGTGGTGTTCTCCGGAATATGAGATGTTGGATGCATATTAGCAACATGAATGTATGCTGCATCTGCAATGCATATTTGCATGGTCAGAAACCAATCTGAGTTGTATCCAGGCTGGGGAGTTGTGCGGCGTCATGTACCGGTTCGCGCTAGCAAAAACGCCCTCGGTGTGTCCCTTTTCACCAAGCATGAACTCATAGCTAAAATGTTATTCACAGTTTCATCCTTGTGTCGAAATCATGTCTGTATGAATACTCGGATACGTGAATCTGTCTTGTTGACGGCGCGAAGCTGATGTTTTGAATCAGAGCGACGCCATTATGAAACCTTTGTGTATTTACTTTCTATTCTCATCTAGACCGCACCATATCGTTGCCGCGTGATGTCGCCCGGGCCCAAGGCTCGATGAGCCTCGACCTGAAGATGTACGTCTTTCGATCTTGCGCTCTAATATGTTTTCTGACCGCATTATTTTCTTCGCATGTCCATATGTTACGATCAAACATCTGTACCCAACAGCGTGCGTCTTCCTCTCGCCTGCTCAATCTTATCAACATGTTCTTTTTGAACAGAGACTGGACGAACAATCAATACATGTATGTTATGTTCATAGCAAGATTAGTCTTTGATGCTAATTTCTTATGCAGAATCCGCCTTCTTATCCACCTTCAGAAAGTGCCAATGTGAGGCAAGTTTTTCCCTATTTGCCTCGCTATAAACTTAGCCGTCCTTGCAGGTTCTTCATCCTTGGATGGCCGAGGGGCTTTACGGGCTCGGAGTAGTTATATGCTTGTATTACTAGTATTACTAGCTGAATAAATGAGATTTTATCGCGAATGGATGGTACCTGTGAGGAGTACTCAATAATAGTGTTCTGATGCTATGGTGTAGTACCCTGAAGTGCTCAGAAGTAGTACCCAAGAGTGCTGGGATGTAGTACCCCGGGTACTCCAATGAGGTGTGTATTCGGCCAAAAGGTACTACACTGGAGTACCTCAGAGTACTACGTGTAGGTGCTTCGGGCACTACCACCGAGTACTTTGAGGGTACTCGGGCTAAGCTCTTTTACTTTCCACAGTGTGCATCCTTCATCAGAGCGTTGCATTGCCTCATAGTAAGTGCGAGGATGACCAGACTGAACAGCAGCTTGCGCTGACTGCACAGCTGCAATGTTAGCTTGCTGAAGTGTTTTGCTCATTGGATCTCCTTCATGCACAACAACAAGAGCACTGCCTGGCTGCAATAACAACTCATCATCAGACGACTCTGAATCTGAGGGTACAGCAGGCTGTGGCTCCCTGTGTGTTTTCCACCACTCGCTAGGAGCTCTATGCTCCGTAGTTTGATTGTGGAAGCAGCGACATGCAGCAACACCAACAGGTGAAGCTGCGGGAGGTGGCGAAGCAGGAGGCGATTGTGAAGGAGTATCCGGTGAAGCAGCCCTTGATGCGGGCAAGGAGCGTGGGTGGGAAGGCCAGGGGATGCTGGAGGAGCAGGTGCATGACGCTGTTTGGGTCTGTCATCCTCCTCGTCGATAACGACAACAGTGGGAGGATTGGGCAGCAAAGGCAGGCTGTGAAGTGCAGAGGGATCTATCCGAGGACATTTCCTCATCTGCTCAGCACTACACCCAGGGAAGTAGCGTTGCTCTGAGATCACCATCTTGCGTGTCACTGGGTTGTAGAATTCCCAGGCTTTGTACTCTGAGGGATAACCCACAAAGATACACTTCTCAATATGGGAGCCAGAGGCATTCCGTTTATCTTTCTGCACAGAGTTGTATAGATGCTGCCCTTGTGAAAGCCAACAAAATTAACATAAAGTACTATCCCTGTCCCATCCCAGTCTACAACGGAACAAAGACTGGAGCAATGACAATGCCAGTCCTCTTCTAAACTCTACAATCACATATGTTGAAGCCCTTCAGTATTGGAGTGTTAGAACAGGCAGCACAAGGACTCTAGACAAGGCTCACAAATCGGATCTTGCTTCTGGTTTGAAGTGATCTTCGCACCAGTCACTAGACCCTTGCTCAAGATCTTCTGAGTATCAGAATGGTGACCAAGCCGACGATGCAGCAAGTCGTGATCAAGAGGCAAGGTTACCGATGCAGCAAAGGCTGAACCAACAGAAGGAGATGTGACCTCTCTCACAAATGCCTGGTTCCTCTCATCAATGTCTGCCTCAAAGAGCAGCTCATTATCTCGACTAAAGGAGATCACAGATCCCTCCATGAGAATAGAGTAGCCATGAGTGCGAGACAAGTATGTAGTGGAGATGAGATTGTGGGCAAGCCCAGGAACATATAGGACATTTGTGAGAATGATTTCTCGGCCACAGCGTCCATCAATAAGCGGTCTCAGCAGAATCTCTCCCCTTAGCTCGGAGTAAACTATGACTCCATTTGCAACGGTGATAGGAACTCTGTATGGACGAGCATTCAACAAACGCTCACAACGAGAAGTCATGTGCGATGTGGCCCCAGAATCTGAGTTCCATCTTTCCTCTGCAATGAGCGAAGATGAATGGGGAATGATATCTGCATGAGAGGCAAAATGGGACGGAGCTGGGGACCCTTTCTGCGAGGTTTCTTCTTTCCAATAAGCTTCAAGAACTGGAAGCATTGGAGAAGGAGATGATTTGGCCTCTGGCAGAAATCACAAAAGCGTGCAGGTGCTGCAGCAGGAGCAAGGGAAGGAGAGGATAGAGTAGCTGATCTGAGAGGCATAATGCACAAAGCTAGAACCAACAAGTGGTGCCCTCAGGAGTGTGTGTGGAGAAGAAGATGTATGTATGAAAGTGCCCTTGATGTAGGTAGATAGGTAAAAGCCTAACTAGTACTAATGAACACCCAGTTGTAAGGCACTTTGGCCCTAAACCCAGAATCAACAGGATTGACTACCGTTTGTTTTCTGGTGTAATAAAGACTACCTCTCAAAGAGGATTTGTCCCAACAGTTGGTGTTCCTATTTACAAAGGTCACACACACTATAAGGACTTAGAGGATACAAAGTGCGAAGCAGAATGCAGAGGGATGAGATCTCAGAAGTTTAGACTGCTCAAAGGCCGGGGCCCATAACCTGTTAGAACAGGCAGCACAGAGGTCTGGAGTCAACAGTGAGAAACTCATGTATTGGGATGCAAGGACTAACAACACACCTGGAGTCAACAGTGAGAAACTGAGGACCCAGGTCTAAACTAGCCTACTTATATACTACTGGAACAATAGAGACAGTAGGAACAATAAGAACAATAAGAACAATAGAACAATAAGAACAATAGAGACAATAGAGACAACAAGATCCTTGTCAGATCTGTATCAACACAATAAGATGGATATCAGGGATGCGTGGGATCGATAGAAAGCATGATGGAGTGATGTAATCAAGGAATCATGATAGATCAAAGTGCGAGAATGGGACAGTCCAATCACAGACTGCAACACTCTATTGTTCCAGTAGTATATAAGTAGGCTAGTTTAGACCAGGGTCCTCAGTTTCTCACTGTTGATTCCAGGTGTGTTGTTAGTCCTTACATCCCAATACATGAGTTTCTCACTGTTGACTCCAGACCTCTGTGCTGCCTGTTCTAACAGTCTGAGCAATGGAATGAGTTTTGTCCTATATTTCCTGAGGATTTTTCACTAGGACAGCTGCCCTGCACTCAATTCGCCACCTTTTTCTTTGGTTGTAGGCTTAATCTGTTCGCGTTAAGAATGCACAGCGGACTGACTCTTCAGATTCGGAATATCGGACCCAGAGCCCTTTCCTGTAAACTGAAACAGGTCCGACAGAACAACATGTGACTGTTTGTTGGAAGAACAACTCATGTGTGCCTGAATCTTGTTCAATTGTTCTGTTCATAGGCTCCTTCTTTTTCGCATAAGGAATGCGGAGTGGATGGTATCCTTAGATTGCGCAGCCTGTCGCCACAGGGCACTCATAATACAGGACTTCCTTTGTAACCCGATTTTTATACAAAACAATGCTGAGGATCTTACAGGATGCCCACAAACCAATTTGTGTTCATAAATCGCACTTTGAGCTGTTTTCATACTGCAATTATGGACTTAGATTGGCATAATACACCCTATTGCACATTCACCGTGTGTTTTGACCTGAAAAAAGAGAAGTTATATTAAATATGTAATTAGGAGTTCTGAGGAAGCCATCCCCTGAGAATCTGAGGCGCGAATCGAATGAGCCTAATAACGGAGGAAACGGTGGAGATTTGAGACTGCAGTAGCTGTTCTACTGACCGCCGATCGAAAGTGATGACCTACCATCAATTTTCTGTGCCAAGAAGCCACATTTAGAGGTCAGAACAAAGATTAAAATCGGCACTCCGCTAGGCATTCATAATGCGGACAGATTAAGTCTATGACCAAAGAAAAAGGAAAAGAATTGAGTACAGGGCAGCTGTCCTAGTGAAAAATCATCAGAAAACATAGGATAAAACTCACCCCATCGCTCAAACAGCAGTTTTCAAGACCAGACAAGAAATGTGAGGATGCCATCCCTTGCAGATTTTGAATGCGAATCGAATGAGCCAACTCCCAAGGCAAACGGCCACGAAATGAGAGCAGAGCAAGTGTTCTAAAAAAAACGATCAAAAAACGCCCAAAATGGTAAAAATTTCGTCTGCGCCTTATGTTCCGCAACAGCTGTAAATGGGCGAGTGCGTATGAATGGATTAAAGAAGACAGCGAGAATCATTAGTTCTTGATCGGTTTTCGCCCATCGGCGTTCGAGGCTGCCGTGAAGGATCTCCTTGACCTGATGATCATCGGTCGGAAGATCGCCAAAGATTCTGTACAAATTTCCGAGGGTCAACAACACCATGTGTAGCCGGCAATACGGTGCTTGCAGGATATTGGAGGCAATGGCAATGGGTTCCAAATGGTTACCAATGCTAAAGTCGATATTTGAGCGGATTGGAATAAATATCTGATTTCGGGAAATATGCCCTATGTAGCTGTATGGTAGCCATGGTAATGATCGAGTCAAATAGATCTCTGACATGAGCCGTCAATTCTAATAATAAATGCCTAGGGTATAGTTGTTTTGGGGGACAAGGGGCTAGAAAGAACACGTCTGAGAACTCCTTCAGTTTCGACCCTAATTAAATTCCGTGTGTGAAAAGTTTCCTCTCAATGAAAGGAGCACCTTGGGAAGAGGGATAAAAACCTAATTTTCTGACTGAGCAGCAAACCTTGTCATAAAGTGGTGGTGACTAAATGAACCGCGCCTGTGAGACACAGAAGGTCAGCGTAAATGGCAACGAAAAGATACTTTGAGCAGGGCTGTGGTCTTGGTAGGACCGGAGGGCGATAATGCAGTCAGAGGAGTTCTTTGAGGTTATTTCTAGAGAACTTGGTCAGGGCAAGTGATAGTGGAACAGTTAGAGGGAAGCAATGGTACAACGTTCAAGGGTCAAACTACTCGATAACATCCATGATCTCGACGTATTGGGGGAGGTAGGGGATTAACTCTGCTGCAGCATTTCCGTGGCTCCCAAAGCGCGTGTTATTTGTGTCAGGAAATCGAGGATGAGGTCTGCCCAGTTTACGGGTCATGAATCGTCACCAGCAATGCAAATCTCTGCAAACTCACCATACCCAAAATCCATCTGCAGCTCAATGCTCTTCGACTTCGCAGCGTTCCGAATATTTTGCCCAACAGCAGATGGCTGGTGGTCCAGTGAGCTGGCGGAGCAAGTTGCAAACCACTGTCTCTCTCTTTGTGATGGTGGGGGATGGGGGAAGTGAAATCTCTGTTGTTCAAACATACAAGATCAATGCCCGATCATTTCTATCTAATCTGTTCGCCGATCCCACGGTTCAGTCTCCTGCATGAAGCCATCTATGTTGGGATTCTGTTTGGCAGAAACTGAGCACCTTATGCTGGTACAGCCCAACCAGTTGGCCAAAGTGTTATTTCCCCTGGGTGCATCATGCAAGATGGTGGACTTGACTGATTTAAGGTTTGGTGGCCATCAAATTCTATATCTGGACCCCCATGCAAGTATTTCAATGTCTGCAGCCCAGAAAAATTGGTTGTGCTAGCACAGCTCCACCCATGTGGGAAAGTGAAATCCCCGTTGGCAGAACATATAAGATCAATGCCCCGATCATTTCTATCCAATCTGTTCGCAGATCCCACGGCTCAGGCTGCTACACAAAGCCATCTGTTTCGGGATTCTGTTTGACAGAAACTGAGCACCCTGCACTGTTACAGCCCAACCAGTTGGCCAAAGTGTTATTCCCCTGAGTGCATCATGCAAGATGGTGGACTTGACTAATTTAAGGATTAGTGCCATCAAATTCTATATCTGGACCCCCGCACAAGCATTTCAATGTCTGCAGCCCAGAAAAATTGGGCAATCATGTCCAAAAACTTGAAGCAGCTGAACAGATTGTGGCCAGATCTGCCACAGCCAACACAGATAACAAATGGCTGCATAGCCCAATTTGAACAGCAGATTGCGCACCCACTTGATCTCCTTTCCAGCTTCCAAAGCAGCAATGGATTCTGCTTCAGTAGTGGAAAGAAAGACAGTGGTTTGCAACTTACTCCGCCAGCTCACTGGACCACCAGCCATCATCACCAAGTAACCACCAGTGCCTTTTCCGGTGTCTTTGCAGCCACCATGATCAGCATCGGACAAGGTGTCAAAAGGATGTCATGAAGGTGATCACCTGTGCTGCCTGGTCTTAGCCTGACCAAGGAGATGGGAGCCAAGTCTGACGACGAGTCCAAACACCTCAAAGGCACTTATATCAGTGCTGTGGGCTCTCTGATGTACTTGGCTATCCAAACTCGTCCAGATATCTCCTATGCAGTGGTGTTCTTGCACGCTTCAACAGCAATCCTGGCGAAGCCCACTACAGCGCTCTGAAGCATTTGTTCCGCTACATCAAAGGCACTCTTGATTACCGCATCACATACTCCAAATCTCCTTCTCTCTACAAGTTCACCACCTACGTCGACCCTGACGAGTTGTTCTTCACATACACTGATGCTGATCATGGTGGTGATAAAGACACCATGAAAAGCACTGGTGGCTTCGTTGTGATGATGGCTGGTGGACCAGTGAGCTGGAGAAGCAAACTGCAGACAACTGTGTCTCTTTCCACTACAGAGGCAGAGTATGTTGCAGGAGTTGATGTTGGCAAGGAGATTGCATGGATGCGACATTTGCTTGGAGAGCTAGAGTATGGGTTGACTGGTGCATTGTCTCTTCTCATGGACAATCGGTCTGCCATTGTTGTTGCTCGGAATCCAGAGCACCATGGCCGCATGCGTCATCTTGACCTTGTGCACCACTGGCTTCGTGGACAGGTTGAAGCTGGTGTCATTGATGTAAAGTATGTTCCAACTGAGGATCAACTTGCAGACATCATGACCAAAGCACTGCCCAAGCCAGCGGTGGAACGACTGCGAGACATGATGGGATTAAGGGGGAGATAATGAGACTGCTCTCATTCAGGGGGAGTCATTTTGAAGCATAGGATGAGCAGGTCAATTGCGAGGCATGGGACACCAAATTGCTGAGAACAGGAAGACTGTGCATTAAGGACGACACACATCGTGTGCATTGTTTTTCCATCAACTTCTATTGAATCTCATAGTTGTTTATTTACCGTCGCCTTCATATTCCCGGAGTTCTCTGCTGCTACCAAATTTCTTGAGGTAGTTATGGACACAACAAGTCATTTTGGCTGAATTTCATTGCGCTTTTGCACTCCTTGCACGGTGAATAATCGGGCGGATGACCTGATAGTTTAGTAGGAGGTTATTTAAGTTGCAAGTCGTGGCAACATTAAGTGGTACCGTCAAATGGTTGGTTTCAGAATGCCTAAAAACCATCTTAATGCATGGGAAGCACCCCACTTCTGTGAATGTGAAGGCACCCGCTTCTGTGAATGCGAGAAGGCACCCCACTTCTGTGAATGGGAAGCCGCATTCAGCTTGCCTGCAAGACGCCAGGCAGGTCCCATTCTCTACACAGACAGGGTTTTGCCACTGTCGTCTTTGCCCAGGAGGAAGACGCTTGCAGGGCAGTTGGTATGTCTTGGGGGTGAGTTTTCTTCCCCAATGCCGATTCCACACATTATGGTGTGGATGGCCTATCCATTGGTCCTGCATTCATGTGAAGGACGGTAGAAGAGTATACTTCCTGCTTTCCACGTGATGGACAGGGTGCAGCCCCTCCCACATGCAATGTCCTCCACCCATATCTCTCCTCCTCCCCTTGATATCAGTGCTAACCCATTCCAGGTACGAATACAATGGCCACCCATTGAAAGTGTAACAACCTCAGACCAGCCCCTGGCGTAGGTAGGCAAGGAGCATCTGAAATCTCCCCATGGATGGAAACAAATTCTGGTCTTCAGTGATAGGGCATCCGTCAAGTGCAGCACCGTCAAGTGTAGCACCGTTCTCATGTGGACCTTTTACTGCATTCAACAGATACTCACAATAGTGAGTCATGTGTGAAATGGCCTCTGAGTCTGAGTTCCATCTTTTGTCAGCAATTGATAAAGTTGAGTGAGACAGTAGGCAGCCAGCCAGTTTAGAGGGTGTCCTGCGCTGTTGCCTCTGTATGTATGAGGGACTCAGCCATCCATTCCTCTGCTTCTGCGATCTCCAGATCTCGCTCCATGGGTATAGGCCAGGCAGGTGGGGAAAAAAATGGAACAGCAACGCGGTTAGCAAGTCGTGGAAGCATGCAGAGAGACTGAGTACTCACTGCTGAGGAGCACTTAGCTTGCAGACAAGCCACAAAACCCATACATACGAAACCAGAATCGAAGCCGCAAGAACATGCAGGTTCCCCTCACCAGAAAGCTGGTCACATCCGAGCGCACTGTCTTTGACGAGCGCTACTTCTCTGGGAACAAGCCTTCATTGCTGAACCAAGTTCCTCGGAATCCACCATCCTCATTCATTGATTTACCTCCTTCCGCTAAGCCACAGGTTGTGCGCAATGATGGGGGAGATGAGGATGATTCTGGTGGTCATCAAGCACCCGCTTCATGAAGCTAATCTGCCTCCATCCTTCAGGGTGCTTGCAGATGCAGCATACATTCATGTTTTATTGGTGGAGATTGTTCTGGAAGCGTAGGCGAATTGGGCCAAGTAGATGGCTCGGATTGTGGAGGGGAAGGAACTGGAGTAATAGTTGGATTGGGAGTTGGTGCAGGGGGTGCTCGATGACCACCAGAATCATCCTCATCTCCCCCTCATCGCGCACAACATGTGGCTTAGCAGGAGGTAAAGTGACCAATGAGGATGGTGGATTCCGAGGAACATGGTTCAATAATGAAGGCTTATTTCCAGGGAAGTAGCACTCGTCAAAGACAGCACGCTCGGAGCGAAGATTGTCTCCAAGGCCTCCCATAGAGCTTTTGGGTCATCCTCATGCTGCTTTACAAGTGGCTTGACAGTCTTGAACAACATGGACCACAAGATGCCAGCACACTTGTCCCGTTCAAGTTCAGTGTGCCCTTGACCACCAAAATTAGTGGTGCAATAGAAGAAGCACTCTTTGGCTTTAAGATAAGCTTTTGCATCGCTCCTCCAGTCAGAGAAGGCTTGGTCATCATTCTGATACTCAGAAGATCTTGAGCAAGGGTCTAGTGACTGGTGCGAAGGTTACTTCAAACCAGAAGTCAGATCTGATTTGCAAGCCTTGTCTTGCAGGCAAACTGAATGTGGCTCCATTCCGCACCTCTTGAATTGATCCACTCTGATCTGAAAGAATACACTGTCTTCACAAAAGAGGGCGGAGAGTACATGTCTACAGTGTTTGATAACTACTTGCGCTCTGAAGGCATTGTGCGTCATCATTCAACGAGGAACAGACCCCAAGAGAACGGAATGGCAGAGCGTGGTAAACAGCCATTCTGTGGGACCAAGATCCTTGACTTTGAATGATGAGCCAAGTTGAGCAATGACTCGGTCAATGTCGGCATCGTGCTTTGCACAGATCATACCATCATCAACATAGATAGGGAGGATGATACGTGTTGTGCCATCATAGTAGATATAGCACGAGCAATCAGATTGGAGACACTTGAAGCCCATAGAGCGGAGCTTCTCGTTCAACTTCTTGTGCCATTGTTGACCAGCCTGCTTAAGTCCATAAAGTGACTTGCACAGTTTAAGAAGCTGGCCACGCTCTCCTTGAGGAAATCCCTCGGGTTGAGTCATATAGACATCCTCCTCAAGATCTCCATTCAGGTAAGCAGAAGAGAAGTCAATGGAACGAAGCTTGAGGTCATGCTGAGCACCCCAATGCTTTTCACCTGGATTGCTATTGAAGCATGCAAGGAGTCCGACGGTGTAGGAGATATCAGGACGAGTTTGGGTAGCCAGATACATCAGAGAGCCAACAGCAGACAAGTATATTGGTCCATACTTGCTGGCCTCTTCTGGAGTCTGAGCACCCATCTCCTTGGTCAAAACAAGACCAGGAATCATCGGAGTGCAAACGGGCTTAGAATTGGACATTCCATATTGCTCAAGCATGTTTACAGCATATTGGCGCTGTGAGAAATGGATGTCTCCAGTCTCGGAGCCACGCTCAATCTTGATTCCCAGAAGCCACTCTGTGGGACCTAGATCCTTGACTTTGAAAGTAGAGTTCAGCAATAACTCGGTCGATTTCAGCATCACTCTTTGCAGAGATCATGCCATCATCGACGTAGATGGGGAGGATGATGCGCGTTGTGCCATCGGAGTAGATGTAGCATGAGCGATCAGACTGGAGACAGGTAAAGCCCATAGACTGGAGCTTTGCACTGAGCTTCTTGTGCCATTGACGACCAGCCTGCTTAAGCCCATAAAGTGACTTGCGCAGTTTCAGAAGCTGGCCCTGCTCTCCTTGTGGGAACCCCTCAGGTTGAGTCATATAGACATCCTCCTCGAGATCTCCATTCAGGTAGGCAGAAGAAAAGTCAATTGAGATCATGCTGAGCAGCAAGAGCAAGGATAATGCAAAGTGTCGCAGTATGGAATGTCCAATTCCAAGGGCTGCTTCACCGAATACTCCTTCACCATCGCCTCCAGCTTCGCCACCTCCTGCAGCTTCACCTATTGGTGTTGCTGCACGTCACCACTTCCACAATCAAACTAAGGAGCATAGACCTCCTAGTGAGTGGTGGAAAACACATAGGAGATATCTGGACGAGTCTGGATAGCCAAGTACATCAGAGAGCCCACAGCACTGATATAAGTGCCTTTGAGGTGTTTGGACTCATCTTCAGACTTGGCTCCCATCTCCTTGGTCAGGCTAAGACCAGGCAGCATAGGGGTGGAAACAGGCTTGCAATCAGACATTCCATACTGCTCAAGCATGTTCACAGCATATTGGCGCTGTGAAATAGCAATGTCTCCAGTCTTAGAGTTGCGCTCAACCTTGATCCCAAGAAGCCACTCTGTGGGACCAAGATCCTTGACTCTGAATGCAGAGTTGAGTTCAGCAATAACTCGGTCAATATCAGCACCATGCTTGGAGGCAATGACACCATCATCGACGTAGATGGGGAGAATGATGCGAACAGCTCCATCTGAATAGACAAAGCATGAACAATCAGACTGGAGACACTTGAAGCCCATTTGTTGGAGCTTCTCTCGCAGCTTCTTGTGCCATTGCCTGCCAGCCTGCTTAAGTCCATAAAGAGACTTTCGCAGTTTGAGAAGCTGGCCAGGTCTGCCTTGGGGAAACCCTTCAGGTTGCGTCATATAGACTTTCTCATCAAGGTCCCCATTGAGGTAGGCAGAACTGAAGTCAATGGAACGAAGCTGGAGATCATGCTGAGCAGCAAGAGCAAAGATGGTGCGAAGAGTGGCAGGTTTGATGGTAGGGGAGAAGATTTCGTTGTAGTCAACACCAAAGCGCTGTCCACGACCGTCTGCAACCAGTCGGGCTTTGTAGCGCTCAATACCTACTCCTTAATAAAAGCAGCTACCACCAAAGAAATTATTGTCCTATGGCAGTGGTGTTCAGGAATCAGTGCCTGCGAGATGCGGTTGAACACAATTACAATCAAAGGCCATACCGGCCTTTTATTCCAAGGACTTGAATGAAATGATCTAAGAGCTGCTTTGTATATCTGATTTATTGTTAGACAAGGCCGGGGACATGTACGCAGCAATTGGACCGGACTCTGTGAGTCTAGATCAATGACTATTTTTTGAATATCTCATTAGTGACGCAAACTGAGATAGTTCCCTGGATGATATACATCAGGAAAAAAGCACATGGTTATGTAGTGCTTGGTAGCCTAAATACCCGTGGTAGCCCCGTAGGCAAGTCCCCCTTATGGTACCCCTCGTAGCCACGTGCCATCGTCTGATAGCGCGTGGTAGCGCGTGGTAGCGCTCGTGCATGGGCTC